>CM047582.1:2616094-2639278 GCA_026184515.1 Peronosclerospora sorghi
AGTTGGAAGGCTGGGCGCGATGGTGGTAGTCAGGTTATCGATGCTAACGTTTTCGATTTCGAACTTGACTCCACCACAACTTCAGCGGCCTTCAATGCTACGGTGGGAGTTGGGCGGCGAACCGCCCCCACCAACGTCACCAAATGGTCATGGAGGGTCGACATCGACATCTCCAGCCTCCAAGTATCCAGATCGAACAGTTTTTGTACGCTGGCGAGGTTTCGCACTCTCATGCCGACCTCGGCCAACATCTCCAGCAGGTTCTTCACCAATAGCAACGGCCGATCGCTCTGGATCGGCTAGGTGGTGGGTTCGAGAAGGCGATCGGGGATCTGGGGGTTTAAGATCCAAATGACCTGATCTTCACGAGTAAATCGCTTTAACTCGTGGATGTAATACATCCTGGTCAGATCTTCTTCCTTGATAACCCCGTCCCCGACCTGAGATTTTTCTTCCAAGTCGTATTCATCGGACGGCATTCTGAGCCTCTGCTTGGGGACCTTGGGAACATGGATCGGATCGTTCTGATCAGACTCCAAGTCGATTTCATCTTTAATTTTCTTTTCATCAAAACATCCATTTAAACGCATAGGATCAGGACAAAAGTCCTGATCCTTTCCGAACTATAGCAAGACTTTCTATAGTCCCGATCGGCTCCGGTGGGAGCCTTTTGGGGAGGAAAAGATTTATTCATCCCGATCATGTCCTCCACCAGGACAGACCGGACATCGCCATCTTTATAGAGAACGAAGACGTGAGGTGATAGCCTTTCCTTACGCCGTGTAATACTTCTTTTACCACGATGTCCAAACATCTCATTGTTTTCATACAAAAAGGTGCCAGCCCATGGTTGATGTGATTTGTCACATAATTCACCCTCTAACATGCCTTGAATACTCATCTCCCAGCACAGTTTATCAATTTGTTAATGGTCGCCAGAGATACTGCTCCGGTAATTACGTCAAGAACATGATAAGTGTTCTTGACACCCCTCGCACACGAAAGGCTTAAAAGCCTCCTTGATTTCCACCAATCCGATCGCCGATAAGCTGATCGGTGTGCTGATGACGCAAAACGACCAAAATTCTTGAGTCCGCTTCACCACATATGCACCATACACCGGATTTGAGCTGCTTACAAGATGTCAAAGTGGTATCTGGAGTCTTCTACCAGTCAGACGGTCAGAAGCTACAAATAAACAAGAAAGGGTAATTGTTTATTTACGTGACGTGAGGTCAGAAGAAGACACTGTTAAAAGTGAGAGATGTTTTCTATGTGGAGAGCCTAACGCGAAATATTTTCTCGTATGGAATCTTCGAAGAAGGAGGCTGCATACTATCGTACGTTAATGGAAATCGGGCGCTGATTAGGCAAGATACTGGTCAGAGTATTGTGGATGTTAACATGTACAACAATGTGTTAACGATCGATGGCAGAGTTGATCGGGCAAGAAATTTTTAGAGACATGGTTATGAAAGTGGCAGACACGAATGATGCAGATTTTTGGCTGACCCAGTTGTCCAGAACACTCATGCATTTCCACTCTTAGATGGGACATCTCAACTACGATACAATATTTGCCCTGTCGAAGGAACCGCAGTATGGGATCAAGATAACAGACTTCACGCGAAGAAACTGCGTGACCTGTGCTAAAGGAAAGCAAGACAAGAACAAACAGTCGAAAAAAACACTGGCAAAAATGCGCCGATCGACAGGATTGGGGGCGTTATCTGTTAGGATCTCAAGGGGCCAATTAAGCCAAGTGATCGGATGGGCAACATATATTTGGTGAACTTTATCAACTACAAAAGTAATTATATCCGAGTTTTCTTGGCGAAGAAAAACGACATGGCCGCCAAGAAATTCGAATACTTTCTAGTGTTTTTCGAAAGAAAATTTAATTGCAAGATACACGTCATAAGGACAGATGGTGGCGCCGAGTACAAGACCGTGGATTATTTTTTTAAAAGTACAGGTATTTTGCGTCAAACAAATGAGGCAGGAAACCAGGACAGCAGTGGCAAAGCAGAGCGCATGCATCGGAGCGTAATGAATATGGCCAAATGCATGTTGATCGAAAGCGGACGTAACCTGTCTTTTTGGGCGATGCGATTGAATACGCCGCCTATGTGTTAAATAGAACGCTGACAAGTGCAAACACCAAGCGGATGTAGCCATGGAAGTCTTGGCGGGCGTTAAGCCAAATCTCGGCGAGACGTTACGTTTGGTTCCCCATGTACGGTGTATAGAAACCCGGGGACCAACACGTTGGCACATAGCGCGCGAATTGGAATCATAATAGGCAAGAGCGAAGAAACGAAGGGTTTTAAATTTTTTTCAAGCGCGAAACCAAGATTACAGTGACCCAACACGTGAAGAACGTGGAAACCCTAAACGAAGCGCAAAATCGGTAACTTAAGGACACTATTACAGATGATATCGATGAAAGCGCAGATATCGAAGGAAGCTGAAGGTTAGAAGGAGGTGCGCGAATGTAAGTGGAAGAAAAATTTGAAGAAAACGACAATCCCAAGGATCAAGATATTGGTGAAGACGGTGCGAAGAAGCAAAATACGAAGAAGAAGCCGCGTTGGACGAGGGACAGGCACGTAATGCGGCGGTACGCAGAAAAAAGATCTGGTGAAAAGAAAACGGAAGATAACAGCGATGAAGAAAAGCGACAAGAGGTGAGCATGGTAATTGAGGGCGACCCAATAAGCTACAAGGATGCAATAAGCAAAGAAGACAGCAATGAGTGGAAGGAAGTGATGCAAGATGAAATTAACGCGCTTGAAAGCAATCCAGTATGGGGTATCGTCGTGAAGCCGTGTGATGCGAAACCGTTGCACACCATGCGGGTGTACAAGATCAAGACGGACGAAAACGGTGACTTCGAGAGATACAAGGCAAGATTAGTGGCCTGCAGAAACGAGCAGCGTTTCGGGGTCTACTACGATCTAACGTTCGCTGCAGGCATGAAAATGACAACAACCAAATTCATTTTGGGACTCGCGCGAAAGTGGAACGTGAATGCAATGCACGGCAATATTCCTAACGCGTATGTCAAGGCGTTAGAGGACGAGCACGACATATATCTTTACGTTTCATGTGGAATGGAGATACGTCAAGGCAAATTGAGTGAATTACAAGCTGAAAACGCGCGGAAAGTGGTGTTGAAGCTTAACGAGACACTCTATGGCTTAAAAAAAGAGGCAGGCAATGGAATCGGCTACTGCATGGAAAGTTGACGCAATATGGGTACAACCAGAGTTGTACGGATATGTTCTTGTATTTCAAGAAAGTTAACGAGACCAGTGGTGGTAGGAGTTTACCTCGACGATTTATTGGTTACGGGGACCAACGTGGAGAGCGTAAAAGATTTTTTTTCAAGGAAATGAAGGATTAGTAGATTAAAAATCTCGGGAAGGTTTCGAAATTTCTAGGGATGCTCATAACTTAGGATGAAAGTGATGGATATTATCTGGATCAACATGTCATCATAAACGACTTACTGGTGACACATCACATGGAAAATGCGAATGTAGTCAAGGTTCTAATTGGAGAAGATTACGAGAACGAAGCATCAAGGAGCAGCAGCTACTGAAAAGTGAAGATTGCAATGGGCTGCCGACGATTAAAAGTTTTCAGTCGTTGACCGGCAGTTATATATGGATAGCGCGCTGCACAAGACCAGAAAAAGTCTTTGCGGCGCACAAAGCTACGCGAAGAGCGCGTGCGCCTACGATGTTTGATTGGATGTCGGCCAAGAGAATTTATTTTGCGATTCCTGAAAGCGACAACAAGCATGAAATGACGAATGGAAATCGATAAAGAACGGAAAGGACAAGATCAAAACGAAGTAACGCTGACTGGATATTGTGACGCAGATTTTGGTGGATCAAAGGCTGTCAGAAAGTCGACCAGTGGAGGACTGGTGATCATGGATGGAATTTAGGTGCATTGTATATACAAAATCCAGTCGTGCGTGTCTTTATCCACCAATGAAAGCTGAGCTTTACGCAGCTTCAGTGGTTGAATGCGAGATAATTGGATGAAGGAAATGGCGATGAAAATAGGACTGCGAGTGAAGCTTCCGATAATTTTAAATGTGACAATCAAGCTGCAAATAAGACGATCAATGGAGATAGCAAGACGTCAAGAACAAAATATATCGACGTGCGAGTGAAGTTTTTGGTTTCGAAGGGTCGAGATGGATTGATTGAAGTGAATTACGAACCGACGGAAACTATGCTTGCAGATATCTTTTCGAAAGGGATTTGTCCTTGAAAGCTGAGACGTATGCAACAAGGACCAGGATTGATGTCGATGGCGAAGACGTAAACGTATTTCACCGGAAATTCGAGAAGGAGTGTTGAAAGAACGCGAAATTGCTGTAACACTACGCGTCGCACGAAATGGATTATTGCGACTTTTCGATGAAAACATTGTGGGGAGTACTTAACATATGTTAGGTACACCAACTTACATATATGCATACTATTAGCTTAAGTCTTAATCTGAATACTAATAAAATCACTTCGAATTTTAAGTCTAAGTACACAAGTAGGGTCTAGTACGGCGTTTGATTTGCTGGAAGTTTCTCTATTACGTGGAGTGTGGAATTAGTTTCAGTATCGTTTCGTTTACGTGGAATTAAAGTGGAATATAAAGCTGGTTTACGTTTTGTTACTACTACTACACTGTCCTACATTCGTTTCTTTGTGGAATTTCACGCATAAGTATTCTATTTTTAGTTGGAACGTGCAAGAATTGGTACCTTAAAGCGAATATGATTGACAAAGAACAGACCCACTTGATCCAATGCCTGGCCCTGGAATTTTTTCATGGTCATGGAGAAGACAGGCTTGACCGGTAACTGGCGGCATCGCAGCTGTACTGGACACTAGAAGTCGCTTGGTAGAAGGGTGATCCGCGGGAGTGGGATCCTCCATCTTGGCATGCGCTCCCACCGAGAGCTATAACGGAACACCCTCTTGTCGTCGGCTCACGGCATCAGGCGGTATCGATAGAAGTTTATGACTATCACGGTGTTCTGCGGGATGTCATTCCGATCAAGTGCCTGGACGTTTTACTGAGCAACGCCGTTGTTAGGACCATCCGTCTTCTCCGAACGGGAACATCAGGACGTATATCATCGCGTCGTAGGAGCGATGGTCAATAAAATCTTGAGCAAATATCACCATGGGGAGAGTTCAACGGCTCCGGGACCGGCTACAGAAGGGAAAACTGCACTTTGCTGTTTCCGCAACAGGAAGAAAGAAAACTCCTCAATTCTTCTGACCAGTGTAGAGCTATACAGTGCGAACACTTGACATCCATGGGACCAAGGCTGTGCGGCTGAGGTCCTACTGTAGCCTCGTGAAAATACGAGCGAACGGCATAACGGTACAATTTCCCCACTCTGGCTGCAACGCTTTGCTGCTCCTTCACGATTGCTACTCCACGAATTGCTTCTGCTCCACGGTTTGCTGCTGATCAAAGATTGTCTGCTGCTCCAGGGGTTCCACGAACGCCACGTGTCCTCACGGGTTGGCGCTTGCGCTGCTACTGGCGCAGCTGGGGCTAAGTTCAGGGCATGATTTCCACATCTCGTATTGAGCGCCATAAATTGACCTGGCAGGCCGTAGGACTCGCACGCATCTGGGGTAATGCTTCGAAACCGAGAGGCATGGGAGGTACATATGGAGTGTCCGGGTTAAAGCAACTTGCGCGAATGTTTGAATATTTAGGTGGATTACAAAATTTATCCGTTGCACCCCGCTCATGGCCCTGCTGGCTTGTTTAGAAATAAAAATACTTTCCTACACTAACAAGTTTCTACAAACTCTTATCTATTTTAATAGAGATAACGTCTGATATGCCCCTGTTTTGGCCCAAATATTCTAAAATGCCCCTCTTTTTCAAGAAATCCTAAAATGCCTGTTTTCGCGGTGATACTGGGACATATGGGCTGTAAGGCTTGCTTTGGGTGACATTTGACTGGGTGCTTTTCACACGCAAAAAAATACGGGCTAAAATACATCTCAACAGCTATCTAAACTTTTAAAAAAAATATCCATCAACTGTGCGCTTCATGACAAGTACGCCGATTGTGTCCTGCCTCTCCACATGTGCGACATCCTTGGTTAGAAGAAGATCCTGAGCTTCCAGTGCATTGCATACCGCTTTCCACACGTCGATTTTTGGGAAGACCACGGGGGAGTTTCAAGACAGGATGATTTAAATCGTCCTTTTCCAGCCCCTCCAACGTTACTGGTGCATACGGATATCCATATGCATTTCTGTATGTTGCGGTCGAGTAAACGTCTGACACGAGGGTGTTCTCACTGCATTACCAAAGGCGCAAGAATGCTCACAAGAGATCCACAACATCTGGAATCCTGTGCAGGAACAACGTCCCTCACCATTCCCTGTTGTCGGAAGATAGAGGATGAACTGCTTAGCCGTTTTAGTACAAATTACGACACCATCTGTTGCTGTTGAAGGCATTGGTGAATAGGAACGTTCATCCAGCATGTTCTTTCGCAGAGATTCCTCCACCGAGGGCACCAACTGGCCTCGCCAGGAAAGAGCGTCTTGGGTGCGTTGATAGAATTTTCCGATTTTGTGCAAGTAGACGACATGCATCATTTCAAGCGCAGGGAGTGAACGGATGTCGTGCAAAAGAGCATTGGCAATTTCTGCCAAATTGGACGTGACATGTCCAAAACGCCTGCCAGTAGCCGCATAAGTGGCCCAGCGTTCGTGAGAAATCTCGTTGATATAATCTACGGCACTTGGGTTCTCCAAGCGAACCTCTGCCAAACGTTCGGTAAATTTCGACTCTGTACCTATATAGATGACGCATCTCAGTTGTTGTACTTTCAAGTTGTCCAAACATCCCGCCAGCTTAAGGTCAGCACCAGAACAAACGTTTGGCTTTGAGACCAAATTTGGTTTGGACGTTCTGAGCAATATGAAAATAGCACCATGCAGCATAAGCGGCTGAAACTTGCGTCTCCAGAGCATTGATCAATCCCTTCTCATGGTCATTGATGATAGTAGTCCGACTGGCATTCAACGTTGGCAATGCAGCGGACAAATGCTCCAGTAACCATTTCCAGGTTTCCTTTCATTCATTGGGTACTAGAGCCCAAGACAAAACAACCAGGCTATCATTGCCATCCATCGACATGCGAGCAGTAAGGTTTGGATAAATCGATTATTGGTAAATGTTCCGTCCATAGCAAGGAACTTCCGGTTATGGGCCCAGAAATGCTTTGCACTTCCGGTGCAGATAAAAACGCTGTAAAAATGCTGGGCTAATGCTCGGGGGGAGTCGGGGAGAATTGACGGGACATCAATACTGCTTGCCTTGACTATGGCTGTGGTTTGAGGGTCCGCAGCCTTTAGAACTGCACAGTAGGATCTGAACTTTATGAATTGTTCCCGTTGGTCATCTGCAGATTCTGACAGTAGATCTTCTTTGACACGCAAATACTTAGATTAAGAAGGAACCGTCCCATGCTGCATTCGCATGTGATCTTGAATTTTCTTGGGTGTAGTCTCGAACTCACAACCATTCCGGTGTGAATCGCCTGAGCGACCCACTTCTTCGCGTTCTGCGATCCACGTCACTCCTGGAGGTTGCCTACAAAGGTGTGCGTAAGGTTCAGTTTTGTGATTTGAAGACTGAGTGACAATCAATAATTGCACGTAGATGATAGGAACAGTCGTTTGTTCGACAAGCCAACACCAGTCGTTTCTTGTCGTGCTTGTCCTCATTGAAAGAATACCCATTGAGAGAGGCATGGTCCGCAGCAGCACGTTTCACGGCAGCAAAGTTGTCAAAGCAGGCACCGACCTCCATGATTGCAGTTATCTTAGCTCAGATCTCTCAGATCTTGGCGTGGATATTGGCCTCAATCTCACCGATCTGAGCAACCTCACTTCGACAGCTGGATCTAATATAAAAACATAATGAACTTACTTCGCCAGCCAAAATATCACCGCGAAAACAGGGGCATTTTAGAATTTTGGGCCAAAAATGGGCATATTAGACGTTATCTCATTTTAACATTTTCAAAATAACTGTATTAACAAAAAGAGAATTTTTTCACGTCAAAAATCGACGAAAATTTTGCGTTAGGGTGTCAAGACTTCTATTAGTGTATAGATTCTGTCAGAAAATCAGCAACACACCTTAATCTCGGGCTGCTCTTTGGTAAACTTCCCATCCTATGTATCCATAAAAACAGGCGGTGGCGCTCTCCCTTGACGTTTATATACGTGTTGCCTGGGCAGATAACAGCGGAGACTAAGGTTAGTTTCTTGGCGAAAACTCTCACTGGAAAGCGGGTAGCTGTTATACTTGATTTCATTATACCTAAGACTGAAAAATATCGATCGGGCAGGCCAGACACAATAAGTAAATACTCCAATCCGCTGTAAGTACGCGAAAACTCAACAAACAATCTCGCGGGACTTAATTACGGCCAAATGTTGGTCGCCTCTCCGTAGATAGTAGAACCGTGTTCTAAACACGGGCGATGTGCTTGAGTGTACGTACCATAGGTAAATCCCGTCGGGGGACTTTCGGGAAGCTGAATACAATGAGGTAAAGAGCCTTGTGAACCATAATTCAGCTGTGCCAATGTCCCTTCCGACTTGTGTACTTTAAGTAACCGTGGACTGACTTTTTCATCCTGATATTCAATGAGCCTAACGCAGAACACACAACCTACCTGAAAACTATGTAGCCTAATATCCTATCACATGATTGGTCAATATTAGCTGCCGTACAGTAAGTAGCCTTTCCGCTTAACCTTTTTTACTGCATCTTTAATGTCTTGATCAGGTTCCGTGCTGACGCACGTCATCATTTTTTCGATCTTGGAATCACACTACTTGAATCCTATAGCTTTGTTATTCTTGGTTATGGTAGCTATTAAATTTAACTTTCATCTCAACTGCCGACCGTCACTGTTCCTGTTGCCCCTGAACGTGAATCATCCGTATTTGCTTATACAATCCATCCAGCAGCCGCTAGGCTGCTCTGGCCCCTTCCAATTCTCCACAGCTCGTAGGTTTCGAGACTCCCGCTGCTTTCATCTTTTCCACCAATAATTTCCTTCAACGCCTTTCGAACAATCGAAACGCTCGGACAGCCTTTTCTCCACGCGTAGTTTCTTGTGCGGTTTATCAGATAGCTGTTGGAGTTTTCTCTAATGCACTTAACCACAGCCGCTCTTGAGTCTAGTCGCAGCCGTGCAGTGGTCGCGGTACGATTCAAATTTTTATTATGATCCCAAGCAATAAACAGCTGCCTATATTAATCTCTTAAGTCGTCGCAAGGATTTTCCGCCATTTCTTATGCTCTCCGTCTTCCCGCGGGAGCCTCTGCGCCGCTGGCATGGGCAAAGAACGATAAGTCTTCTAATATTCGTACTTCTGCTGCCGAGGACGATACTCTCACACCTACTCTGCCATCGCCGTATTAGACGATATAGCCCCTGCGCCTGTTGTCGAGAGTCGATGAGTCAGGTGGTGCGCCTCGAGCACGAGAGGAGTGTTCTGCTCCTACGGAAAGAGACCGTGGAAAGTTGGATAGCCGTGGTGGTTCCTCGGGAAGAATTGACCGTATTTTTTTGAATAACAAGTATTGGATAAGCGGTTCGCCAGTGAGAATACAATCGGGCGCAGTAGTTTCTGAAACCATAGGTCCCTTGAGTATTGTATATAAGTTGCAGCGAAAATGATATTTTCTCTCCTCTCCGCGGGAGCCATGATTGATCTTCCTTCACGTCTCACAGATAAATATATCAGGCATCTCCAAACTTTGATGATAACTCTGGCTCAGCAAGCGCATGAATTAGCCATATATTGTCAGGATTTTCGCTTGATTTCCTTGACGTTCGTCAAGGCCATCAAAGCGGAAAAGTAACGCTCGAATTTGAACGCGTTACTTTTCCACTTTGATCGCTTTGAGATGAGATTAAAATTTGCTCTGGCTGAACATGAAATGATGTAAAGTCAAGAGCTGGCGTGACCTTCTTGCCTAAATACCCTGTAAGCCCGTCTTTACCAGTCAGATGATGAGGTACAGCTGCTAAGGGGACCTGCCCAAGATCCCAAAGCGCATCTAACTTGGTAGACGTCGTAGGGAAATGGTGTGCAAACATGTCGGACCCTTCATCTCCCCAGTCGCCTTTGCACTCCAAACGGGCTTCGCCTGTGGGACAGCACCAAGGGACCACTGTTGTTGACGTCTGCTAATCGACTTGGTGAGACGCAGAAGTAGAGAAGGCGTTGAAACATTAAAGAGTAAATTACAGAATGAATTAGTTTGGTTACCTCTTCTTGCTGCTTCTCTTCTGCGCATAGTGCCTCGCCCCAGACTACAACACCTAACATGCAATAAGCAACATCCATGATAAGATGGCGACATCCATACCACCAGTGTACGTACTAATGATAAGATGGTGACATCCATAAATAAATTTTAAGTAAAATATAGAATATTCAAAAAAAAGGACAAATCCTAATAGAATTCAAATAAAAAATTCAATGGAATCTTTAATTCATCATTTTAAATATTTTTCAGAAAATATTAATGTAAATATTTTTCCAATCCAAAAATAAAATCCAGTGCGATAACGATGCGCGACAGAAGCTGGCTTCATCTGGATGGCAGAGCGCCTCGTCATCTGTTGTCCAGCACGCTTTATAACTGGACCTTGCCCTTTGATGCTTGATCCCCCAGCCTTCCTTGCCACCCCAGATGCTTGGGTCGCCTGTTGGCCTCACCTTGACCATCTGCTGCTTGCAGCTGACACACTGTCTGCCACACCAGTTTCTCATGCAGGTTCTACAATTTTGTTTTGGGGGACCGGATCGACTCAAGAGGCCATCTACCTCCTCTTCTGTTTCTTTTCTCCTAGAAAAAACGAACAAGAGAGGGAAGTGAGCTGTGATGAATCTCAGAGGACGAATCAGGATCCAAACCCCTGGGGAACTCATCGCCTAGTAAAAGCGAAGTAGGATTCGTAGGCAGACGCTAAATAGTTGCCCATGTCTATGAAGAGAGTAACTAGTAAAGGAACAGGGGAAAAGGAATAGGAAGACTTTTTCAATGAAAAAGATCGGGCAGATTTATCTCTCTGCCGAGTTTCTTCCTCGCATCAAGTCTGAAGAGTCTCCTTTCTCCGGGCGAGATCGCTACAAATCTCCTCGCCTAAATCATAATCGTGCCCGACAGCCGTCTCGTTCTCAGGGCAAAGCTTATGACGTATTCTGAGGAGGCCAAGGAGGAGGAAATCCCTGGTGTGATATTGAAGATGAGGAAAAGGAGGAAAAGGAGGAAGTAGGGGAAAGGAGGATGAGCTTACTGAAGTGGAGACTGTTCGTCCTTCTCCACTGCTTTTAGATACAGCTCCCCCGGCAACCCGGGCACTACCGCATGGCAAGAACCTTTCACCTCAGAGCCTACCGGTTTCCGCGAGCCAAGCCTGTGGATAGCACGACCATCTCTCTCTAGACCTTACCAGTTGATAGGACTGGTAACAGCGCAAATTTTGGACTTCTCATGCGCTTACTCGTCCACCCTTCTCGATTTTTCTGGAGGAGAGTCGTTCTCCTTGCCTTGTAGAATGGTGATACCCTAGCTGGTTAGTTTGCGTCTGCTCCCTTGGAAATGTTGATATCCAAGATTCCGGTAATTGTGCTCCAGACATAAAAAATACGACATTTTGAGAGAAACTCTACTTGCTCGCGAGACAGCATGCCCAAGCTATCTGAACTTTCCCTCGCAATTACAGCTAAAAAACGCGCCACCTGGTGGCACCGAAGTCCCGACGAAGCCGAAAGGGAAAATGGTGGGGAAGACTTTGCAGCTACATAGCCACTGGGATCCGGGTACTCTGATCTTCTTGAAACCCGTGATACGGCATATGGCTCATCGAAAGATTAAGAAGGTTTCCCGGATGTGGATGGACGGGATGGACAACTGGATTCATACTACTATCCGAGCAACGCCTTGGACAAGACGAGCATGATAGAGGTCGGGGAAATCAGATTCGTACAAGACTGATGAGCTTCGTGGTGGTCTGGTTAATCGCACATGAACAAAAAGGTAGGCCCTACTTCGACAGTACTGCCCATTATCTTTTTTAATCATTCGTCATACCTGTTAGTCTCCTTTCCTCGAGATTTCACGGTAATTTCAATGTCGACCGTACACACAGCAATTCATCGCTTAATTCATCGTAACACATTAACACCGTCGTTCTATCAGATACCACGCCTTCTTGCCGACTTGCCTAGCTTGGAAAGCTCCTGGTCAACACCGGATTGGGAGAAAACGTGGATCAGCCGACTTAGCGGTAACTTCCGGGCAGGTGCGAGACGAGCTGTCGTAACATACTGATTGGTCCCCAGCGGATTTGTGTATCTGCATAATGGCGAACAACTTTTGACTGGATTCTTCTCGGTCAAATTCTTTTGTTTAGCGCCACAGTTCACGTACCAGGTACTTTTGTCATAGCCCTTCCACCTCACAAGGAATTTTAAATAGTTCCGCCCGTATCCTTCAATGAATTGACCATTCATCGACAATCTTCTTCACTTCGTATTCGTCTTTCTTGAGCGGCTTTTCCTAGTCGTCTTCGGACAACAAAGCTTCACCAAAGTCAAACCTCGTCAAGTTATCCGTAACTAAAGATACTGTAGGCAGGTCGGGTAAAGTCTTCGCATGTTTGAGTTTAGAGACGTGAGCTATCGGGAACACGATATGATCATTGCCGCCAGTGATCAACGTCACGGGATAAAATACGATCAGATTAACCTGTGGTGGAGTTTAGTTCAAAATCGAACACCGAAGTGTCCGCAACCGAACCACCATCGTTCCCAGCCGACCAACTAACGGAGGGGTTACTCCGCGAACCTTCGCCTGGGTGCCGATCGGGTGACTGATCGGCATTACAGGACGCCGGGTCTGATTCGTCTCGTGTCTCACCTTGTGTACCAATTGGTATGGGTGGCTACACACTCGATGGACCGTTTCTTGGTAGAGATTTAATGGGTGTCGATACGGGTGTACCACTTCTGGGTTAATGATCCAAATTCCAAAGAAAGGTAATTCAAAATGGCCGATCGGCAAACGAAGCGGAAATCGTCACTCCGAATGAAAGTAAATCTGGCACTTGACCGCACGAAGCAGTGAGTAATCCATCCAATGATAGTTCTGGCACTTGACTGCAAAGCAGTGAGAAAGCCAGCCAATAATAGTTTCTGGCACTTGATTGCAAAGGCAATGAGTAATCCAGCCAATTCCTGGGACTTGATCTCATATCGCGAGGAGTAGCCCTGCCAAAATAACACGCCTCCTAACGTTGCCGAACTTGAGGGTTGAGTTAACGTAATGGGTGCTTCCCGTTGTGGGACCTCCGGTGGAGCTCTGTCCTGGTCGGGATTAATGAGAAAGAGGGTACCCTATTAGCCCTCTGCTCCAAATGACTCCGATCGGTGCGGCAACTTTGACAACCCAATGTAATACGAACACTGTATTTAATATCCAATTACAATCCAATATGTAAACTACATGTAAAACGTGTCTATTACCTCAAATCTGCGTACAAAACACTCCAAGCACACGATTGACCCAAAACACTCCGTCCTTTTAGCCAACCCGATCGATCTGCATTGAAAACTGGTACACTGGAACAAACTGGTCAAAAGTTTTCGCTTGCACTTCACCTCAAACCTCTCGTACCAAAATATTTGCCAGTTTCCGGGCATAAACTTCATTGATTGTAGCCACATGATGATGCGGTAAGGGCTGACTTCTCGTTTTTTCATTCAGCATACTCCTTCAGCGCCCATCTGATCGATAGATACTGCTGCTGGGGCTGAATATTACTCCCCCGGAGAGCGTCACGATCACGACTGCTCGTACACAGCAGACTACATGGTCGACATCAGGTCCCATTAATACGCCAAGTAGCATGAGGTTTCCCACTACCTGGTCGACAAATAATTTAATCATGAATACCAGCCTATCATCATATTCCTCCCAATCTATTAATTTCAATTGCCTGGGTCAGCGTCTGTACCATTCTTTCACATTTTCGTTGGATCGAGATCACCGCACTTTGTCTCTGCCTTGGAATCTGTTGAATTCGTTAAAACCACGTAAGTGTTGGGAACCACCTTTTCCTTCAAAATTTGGATTCAAGTGGTCTCAAACGACGTGCATTAGGTGAGGTAACTACTGCCACTTGCACTCCGTTTCGATGATCACTAGGTTGATCACCTAGTGCATGCCAATTAACTTCAGCCAGTTCCGACAACGGATGGGTCAGTGATTCTATGGCCGACCGGATAACGCACCGACATAGTATCCAGGTGGTCGGCAATACAATATAACATATTTAACACTTCATTTACATCCAAATGTGGAGCGTCTTTATCACCCGATCGATCATCTGTTCAACCATAGGGCACTGAAGTATAACTCGGACGTGTCTCGGATCACTAGATTTGAATCTCCACATATATCAATCTGGCATTTCTTTCCGGCAGCAAGCAGCTTCAGCCGAGCAATAGCCCTTGGTCCTATCCCTCACAGACCATAATATCTGGGTAAAATCCGAGGCGGTGGTGATCACTTTTCAATTTGGATGCTTCGCTTGAATAAAATTACACTGTAGGCGCCAACTCCTCAAAAGCTCAGTACCAATAGTTCTTTATCTTCCCAGCTCCGGCGGTAGTAAAGTAATGGATTGCCTTTTTTCGAGGGCTATCTCGTTCCAGGTCGCCTCTTCTTCTGTTGGAGGCGTTATCCTCGGTTTTTTGTCCCAGTACTCCTCCTCGCACTTAGTGCAATTGTTTCGCCATTGGGAGCCGATCTTCCTGGTAGCCCGTCGCTCAAACTAGACGCGAGAAGCCAAGACAAATTTGGCCGCCTGGACAGCACCTTGATTGATGTCGAGTAAACACACATCGAGTATCCGTAGCAGAGTCAATATCTCTACCATACCATAATTTACATCTGTGAAGGAGTCGAGTTCAAAATCGAACACCGAATTTTCCTGAACCCGAGCGCAATCGTGCCAAGCCGACCAACTTACGGGGGGGGGTACCCCGCGAACATTCGCCTGCATCCCGATCGGGTGACTAATCTGCATTGTAGGACGCCTAGTCCGATTTATCTTAATACTGCTCACCTTGTGTACCCATTGGTTTGGGTGGCAACACACTCGGTGGGACGTCGCGCAGTATTAACTTGGAGGGGATCAATATGAAATGTCCCACACACATATGGGGCAGGTTGTTTCTAGGGCGGAAATCACACTAAACACGTCAATTTCCAACGATATGGATAATCCAATATAGTTTCGGGGTGTAAATATAGCCCAAATCGTCACCCCAAATACGTCAGTAATCAATATAATTAATTAAAGTATACTTTTGAGGCAGATCGCGTATAGCGATGTGTAGACCCAGCCAATAAAACGAGAGACCAGTAAACCAATAAAGAACAGCCAAGCGAAGGTATTCAAGCTTGGGGATCCACCAATGAGATCTCCACGTAACCTTTCCAATAATGGAGACACGTTCCAAACGTGTGGTGTAACGGGGTTACATTTGGTTACTTTGGTGTACGTAAGTACAGAACGGTTAAGGTCAAGTAATTGACTAGTCCGAAAGGTTCGGACTTATTGGTTGTTTTAACCAATCAGGGCAGGAGCCCTTGGTGAAGGCGTGGCAGCCTGCCACGTGTTGGTACGCAAGGTGGTGTACACTACATTTCGGCTAGGTACGAATTAAGTAAGTTCTACCTAGTATTCCATATAGTTTATAGAGAAAATTTTATGCATGCCCTCGATTTTTCCGGAGATAACATGCATGCCCCTGATTTTATCAAATTGCTCAATGTATCAAAAAACGGTGGAAACGAAATAGGAGCGAACGTCCAGTGAGGACTCCATTACCCCGAAGCGATGGATCCCGAGCATCCGACGCCTGTTCTTGGACCTCTAGCCGAAGGTCAACGGCACGCGACAATGACGGCGCTTCGAAAGTTTGCTGGCGATGACTTCGTGCTACCGAGGTTTACCATGGCTACAAAACGACGGGTTTGAAATTTTTGGCAAGGACCTGAACGTTCGTATTAAGTTTGAGCAACATGCACCGGATATTGTGGGTACACGAGTTCAGAAGAGGGGTTGAAGTTGTGAAGAGAAGTTCCATTTGGTGAACAAATCTCCCCGTCCCTGCCGTCGTTGATGACTCGGTCGTTCACAGAGTTGGGTCATCCTTCTTTACGCAACGAAAAAGTCGAATTTTCCGACAAAATTTGGGATCTTGTGACGGATGAAGCAGATTGTGGCTGACAGGGTGCCCATCGATAATGTGTGTTTGTTGCTGGCTTGAAATCACTTGAAGATTATGGTTTAACCGATCACGACCCGATTGACTACTTTGGAGATGAGATTGAAGACCAATCGCCGTGCTGCTTAATCAGGACGTATATCACGCTGGACACGAAATTAAGCGCTTGGACTAACCCGTTGTTCCAGCAACGTTTGGTAGACCTGCTATTACAAGTGAGCGGAACCAGAGATGCAGCTACAAAAACTGTCAAAGACACGATTATATTTTGCCACTCAATGGCTAATCTCATCATTTCTGGTGTCATCGTCAACAACAAGGTTATTCTTGACCCGTCCACAACTTGGGTGGCTTCAAGCGCACCTATGAAAGGCTGAATGGGGTCAAATTTAATCCAGGAAATCTGCGATGGAGAAAAATGCCCTATCTCAGAAGTTATAGTTGATCTATTCATGGACAGATGCCCAGTACACGAAGGAGAGAAGTACGTCGCCTATCGGAATTCATCATTATCATCGCCAGAACTAGATGCTGCATACGACGCCGCACAAGTCGCTTACGATTCAAACGTTGATACTGTCACTTGTAGTAACAGTTGTTCGGGTTCGGTTACCTTAAAATCTGCTGTTTACGCTGTTGCCGGTCAAGTCATAGCACACCACTCACTCGAAAATGACGGCATTGTGTAATATTGAAGTTGCGGAATAGGTCTCCCGATTGAAACCTTTAGACCGACACTCTCGAGCCAGCGCTTCTTGTCGGAGCTTAATCATGTAGACACGTCATTTCGAAATGGCGATGGCTTTTTTAGAGACTAAAAAAAACCTTGAAGTGGTTTGAGTGCCTTTTGTAGGTGATGATTAAGTACAATATCTTGTTGGTATTACAGATGTTAACATTAGAGTACTGAAGAGAGAATCTCAAATAGGGAGCAGATGTTCATAATCCCTTCTACCTATACAAGAGCTGAGTCAAAAACACGTAGGTCGCCCCGATACTGAAACCTACCTCGGTGATTGATGGGAAGGTGACCAAGACCGACATCACCCAGGCGCGCCAGCAAGTATAGACGAAGACGAAACCTTGTGTCACGAAAACACCGTTAAAGAAGGTTATCTCGGAAATCAAGGCAAAGTGGTCCAGTCATCAGGAAAATGTATTCAACAAGTCAACGCAAAGCCATACGCTCCACCAAATGATCCCGCTGTTTTGGTTGACGAACCTACTCTCGCCCCAACCAGCCCGAGCTCAGTTCTGGACCTCGTTTCATACATGTAACAGGGTTACATTCGAGTCACATTTAGTAGGTGGTGTACGTGAGTACACTACGGTTGGGGTCAGTATTGACCAGATCGAAAGGTTTTGAACCATTGGTTATTTTAACCAATCAGGGCAGGAGCCCCTGGAGTGGCGTGGCAGCCAGCCACGTGTTGGTACACAGGTGGTGTACACTAAATTTTAGCTAGGTACGAATTGGGTAAGTTCTACTTAGTACTACATATAGTTTACATTAGTTTAAATTAATTTAGGCTGATTATGTATTAAATATACATTCATTTTACATTTCACTCAACCGACTACAGACGCACAACCTCGACCGGTCGCGCGTGTAGTGAGTGCTGTAGCGTAAAGAGAGCCCTCCCTTTAGCTACACCCTTAGTAAGGTAGCCTTGCGTTAAGGCATTAGCGAAAGATAATAGTAAACCAAACCGGGAATCTTGGCCCCGAGTAGGAGAGCTCTCTCCTACTAAGCCCTTTATAAGGGCGTATCGGCTAAGTAGCGGCGAACGCCGCTTAAAGGAAAGTCTTCCTCTGTTCGCTAGCCGCACCGGCTACATTACCAGTATCCAGTCAATCCAGTTGCAGAAGCGTTTGAATACACTATCAACGCGACCTCAGCTACGACCTATGGAGCAAATCACGCGATGTAAAGTCAGAAAAGCTATTGCTCTGCAATGAAAAACATTTTGTATTTTGTTTTTTTGATTTGATTGGCCGACACGATGACAGGGGCATGAATGTAATTTTAATATAATCAGGGGCATGCATGTTTTTCCGCAGAAAGCGAGGGCATGCATGAAATTTTCCCTAGTTTAAATCAGTTTATTAAGTTAGGCTAATTTTATAGTAAATAAATAAATAAGTTTACAAATACACTGCTAGGCGCACGACCCAAAACTGTCGCGCGCGCGGTAAGTGTTATAGCAAAAGGGAGTACCTCCCTTAGCTACCGCCCCCCTTTCTAAAGGAAGCCTTGTATCAAGGCGTTAGCGTTTACTAACCGTAAACTCAGGGAATCTTGGCCCCGAGTTAGAGAGCAATCTCCCACTAAGCCCTTATATAAGGGCGTATCGGCTAAGTAGCGGCGTATATCCGCTTAAGGAAAGTCTTCCTCTGTGCGCTAGCCGCACCGTGCGTGTACGCACCGGCTACATGTGACGACTTGAGCGTGAGTGTCGTTAAGAAATACGCTTCCCGTCGTGGGACTTCCGGCGGGCCAAGTGCGTTTGTTACGCGTCCCGTCCGGGTAATTTGAGATAGATGGGACCCGGTTAGTCCTGCGCTCTCAAATACTCCGTAGTAGAAGGGGGCGACTTTTGCGTAAGCGAAAGAAAAAACGAAAACTATATTTAATATACAATTAAGACCTAATATGTAAACTACATGAAATATCGTGTGACTCAACTAAAACGGAGTACTTGACAATCCTGACACACGATTGGCTCAAAATACTTTCCCCTTTCAACCAACCCGATCGCTCCAAACCGATCATCGGTATTCCGTACAAACCGGTCACAAACTTTCATCTTCACTTCACCACACATAATTGGCCTTCTACATCCGGCTGGTTAAAATCACCGAGCCGTATACTCTGTCATTATCTCGTATCTGGCATCCACTTGTTTGTGTACCTTCGCTGAGTTGAAATGCTTATGAATCGGAGAAGCTCTCACCTTTGTCTCTTCAGCATGCTGAGCGCAACCATCGCCCGTCCCATGAAGTAATCTGAGCAGGTCAGTGGGTGACTTAAAAAAGGTATCAGTGAGCCCTTCATCCGTCTAAACGACTTTTCAGTTGCTCCGGTCAAAATATATTCCGCCGATCTTTCTTCTTCATCTTGTGGTAATCCACTTCTCGCAACCCATACAACACTGCGGCGTAGATGGTAAAGTTCTGTAGGAGTCTCGTAAACTACTTCATAGATCGAAGAAAGCACAAAGAGGGCAAGCTGCTCAACGCCATTAAGTTCTTAGGACTGGCCCCCAGACCATCAATCGACACCACGTGATTCAATTAACCAAACGAGGAATTTCCCAAAAGACTTCTCCACATGGTGGTCCATGTACAGCGAGCAAAACGATATGAATTTGTCCAAATCCGCGAGTCATTAATAAGCGGCATAAGGTAGACCATCAAATTGGTTTAGCCGGCTCGGCAGAGTGTAGTCGATGGAATAGCACGCAAATCTTGTTAATAATAATAACTACTGGCAATTCCCAAGTTTAGGTAGAAGGATTAATGATCTTAGTGGCGAACAGTCCTTTACTCACCTCCAGTGTATTTAGTAACAGCCGGCAACAGCGTTGAACGACTGGCGCCTCCCTTGTCGATATAACATACGGCCCATGGGCAGCCATTAGAATCGTATTCATTTGCCCCACCAACCGTCTCTCCCATATGATCGCTCTATCTCCTCAGGTGGGTTAAATCCCCATCCCCAGCTTTTAAATCAAACATTGTAACCTTTGATAAACCAGGCGTCACCTCAGGAAGCACTGCCATCTGGTATTCAATCTCATCGATAAGATAGTCGCCCTCTTCATGGATAAACTTGCTCGGCTTTCAACGCTGCATGAAATGACCTGTTTTCGTTTTCGTTCGAAGGTAAGATGAGTTTCTCAGCATTCAGCTCGACGCAGACAGCCCCTCTTGCAGTTTACTCTAAAAGGCCTTATCATTCCTTCACTCGGAACATTCGCTGGACGGGTTTAGAGGGTGTCTGGAAACTTACGATTCGAGTAGATAACTACGGTGGTGTTTGACCTGAAAGAGGCTAGAGGAGCCCAACGGTTGCTAGATGGAGTGTACACGTTAGTACAAATGATCGCCCGTGTGGTGAAGTGCTATTGAAAATTATTGACAAGTTTGTACCAGTGTACCATTTTTCAAGGCGGATCGATCGGGTTGGCTGAAAGGACGGATTGTTTTGGGTCAATCGTGTGCTTGGAGTGTTTTGTACGCAGATTTGAGGTAATAGACACGTTTTACATGTAGTTTACATATTGGATTGTAATTGGATATTAAGTACAGTGTTCGTATCACATTGGGTTGCATAAGTCGCCACTCCACACGGAGTCATTGGGAGCAGAGGGCTAATAGGGTACCCTCTTTCTCATTAAGCCCGACCAGGACAGAGCTCCACCGGAATTCCCACGACGGGAAGCACCCATTACGCTCACTCACCCCTCAAGTTCGGCCACGTTAAGGAGGCGTGTTATTTTGGCTGGGTTACTCATCTCAATCTGCGATCAAGTCCCAGGAATTGGCTGGATTACTCATTGCCTTTGAAATCAAGTGCCAGAAACTATTATTCGCTGGATTTACTCACTGCTTAGCAGTCAAGTGCCAGAAACTATCATTGGCTGGATTACTCACTGCTACGTGGAGTCAAGTGCCAGATTTTACCACATTCGGAGTGACGATTTCCGCTTCGTTTGCCAATAGACCATATTAAATTATCTTTTCGTTGGAATTTTGGATCAGTACCCTAGAAGTGGTACACCCGTATCAACACCTGTCAAGATCCTCACTGAGCGTCGGTCCACCGAGTGTGTAGCCACCCATGTGGCAAATTGTACCGTAAATTTTGTGTACAACTGTGGGGACAACTGTAGCTACAACTGTGGGTACATGGACGGGTCATCGAATTAGAAGCGGCACTATCTACGTGTACTTAACGATTAGCGACGGACGACTGAGAAATCAGGTTGACTGGTCGACGGAAGCACATTTGAATGGGTAGTTCTTATAGGTTGATATTAGGTAATTGGTAGATTTTAGGATTTAAGCAGTAATAAAGTTCTTCTTTTGCGTCCGATCAATAAGATCACCCACATGAACAGAACCTAGCGCTTCCCTTCATTTTATACGCACCTTCACGTCCCGGGCGGGAGCACCTAGTGCACTTTTGGCCCACCGGCAGACGTGGAGTTCTTCGGAACTCATCTTTAACTCCACCCGCTGTGTCAGTGGTAGTTTACGTAAAGGTTTTTGGGAAAGTGATCGAGCAGTGCGCTCTCACCTCTTCCCCCATTGGTTCACATCTGACCCCTAGAAGTTCGGCTGCTTTAAGTGTCCCACGGGAACTCTAGGTGGATTTCTGCGAAGTCCGTCGATCAGCACTTGAGAAGCTCTGATCGACCCCCCTCCTCTTAGGTCTAAGCTTAGAATACATAGTATATTGGGTGTTCTATTAGCGGACTAGGCTTAAGAGGCTCGTCAATCAAGTGATGAAGACTTCCGCCACCTGATCAAGTACCCCCTTCGCTGATCATCACCTGATCATCTATCTGCAACCTGCGACCTGCGATCATCAACCCGCAATCGCGCCAACTCGTGCTGGATCATCTAAATCGATCCGGAATCTGCGATTATCGATTATTGGCCCTGATCACCCCTGATCATCGATCATCGACCTTGATCATCCCTGATCATCGATCATCGACCTTGATCATCCCCTGATCATCGATCTTGATCATCGTCCTGTGATCATCTGAAATATCGTCGATTCATCACAAGAATATCGATCCGTGGTCCTGATCATCTCCGTTTTGCACCTGATCACACCTAATCAAGACGGATCACACCTGATCAAGCCTGATCACTCCTGATCGCACCTGATCGACACATGTCGATCTACTACGAGTTTATCCCAATCTTGAATCGGAACCTCGGGGATCTACGTCCCGGTCACCTGAAGAGCGACCCACGTCCAAGCTGTAGGGTACACAAGGTGAGCAAGACATAGACCAGTCACAAGAAAAACGGTGGACCCCCTTCGTTATTCGGCAGTCCGGGCGCTGTGGGAACGTCTGATCGAGCCTCAAAAACTATGATCAGCAGCTCCACCACAACGGTGCGCGTGCCCGGATCTTTGGGCGACGCGGGATATCACCGCACTTGTACGCAAGATGGCGCTGATGCGGACGTGAAAACGGAAATGGAAGAAGAATTGAAGATTAAAGTGGAAAAGGAATAGGTGTTTGTGTGGTGAAGTCAAGTTCGAAATAGAATACATTTGTATCGACAACCTGACCACCACCATCGTGCCCAGCCTTCCAACTTACGGGGGGGGGGGTACCCCGCGGACCTCCACTCGAATTCTGGTCCGATCGTCCGCTGCTGGCAGACGACCGGTCATCATCCAAAGAAACTTGGTCCGATTCACTTAAGTTCTTCTCACCTTGTGTACCCGATGGAATGGGCTAGTTACACAGTCGGTGGATCGGGATCGCAGATTGATCTGATTCTGTCTTGAATATCGGAGACCGTGATGGCTAGGTGTACCTAGGGCGGAACTCTTCACCCCAGGTACGTACAGACCAGAAACACTTCCAAAAGATAAATTCCAATAGGTCGATCGTCCAAACGATCTAGACCTGACCAATACGAAACAATATAGGGTAGACCAATCAACCGGTCTAGCCCCTGACCAATATGAGAGAAGACCAAAACCGGTCTAAACTCCAACCAATGTTACAATGAGCCAATGTGTCCACGTGAAGACCCAATATG
>CM047582.1:2639378-2655358 GCA_026184515.1 Peronosclerospora sorghi
ATCATGTTTGCTCGACCCACAGTGGGAGCACTTCTGACGAGGTCGGTGCGGATCGTACTTGTTTCCGTTCCTTCCCTTCCGGTCTACCTGGTCGGACTTCGACCTGGTCTTCGGGGCAGGTCCCACAACATAGACGTTACGATACTGGTCTTCATCCGATAACTCCTGGCTGGATTGACTTCCACTTTCCCCTTCCGATCCCGTGCTGGCTTTGGCTACGATCGCCTTGACCGCTCGTGTCGGTCTGGTCCAGGGTCTCTTGACCGGATCGGTCTGGGTCTGTGTCTTGGATCGGTAGCGACCTGATCCACCAGCACTCTTCGTCCTCATGCTACGCGACTGCTGCAGCATCCGCAGGGTCTGTTCAACTTCACCCGCGTCCCTAAGACGCAGCAGAGTAAGCTGGTCCGCCAGTTCTTGATCGTCCAGGGTACTAATGTAGTGACCCACATGTTCCAGAGAAGCACCGTTCGGCGGGTTATTCTCTTTAATTGTTATGCCGGCACGAAGTGCAGCCACGTTCAACCGATGCAAATACTCAATCGGTGTCTCGTCGCTCCGCTTCTGCGTATGGTTATACTTGCGGGCACTCGAAAATCCGGAGTTACAATATTGCCCTTCAAACTATGCACAGAGCTGGTCCCAGTCATACCGGACATCCCGACTTAACTGTTGGATCCAGTTGGCAGCCGGTCCTTTCAACAAATCCCGGAAGATCAGACACTTTTCACTTTTCGGGTTCTGGTCTCGCAGGAACGCAGACTTGACCCGACCGAACCAAGACCGGGCCTGGTCTTCATCAGCATCCTTGCCAGTGAAGTCCTTGAGGTCGGTCGTCGCGGCCATACGGATGCGCGGAATCTCATCAGATCCAAAGCTGTAAGCAATAGTGGAGGCTAGGTTAGCCTTGCGTGGCTTGCCAGCGCCCGTACCGTCTGACCCCCAGTGGTCGTCAAGACAGCCGACCGACTCCATGTCACAGTCACTTGTCTTGCTTGGTCTACGCGGTAGGGACGGTTGCGGCTTGCGCTTCCCTTTGCCGACTTGCTTATCACTTCGAGTAGGCTTATCCATAGATGTTACCGATTCCATATCCACATCCCGGCAAACATTGACACTTTGACGGGTAGACCGGTCTTGGACATGTGGGCACATAAGTGGTCTAACCCGTTCTTCCATGAAACGTTCCATCATCGTCTCAAACATTACTTGGACGTTAGCTGGAGTCATGGGCAACGTGTTGATACCCTCCTTTTGCGGAACTGATGCCTGTGCGGGATTCTGGAGCCCCGACTGGCAAGCAGCCCCTTGCTGCCGCATGTCCCTTTTTTGTTCAGGCTGGGCATTGTCCACCCCCATGTTCATCCGCTCGACACCGGTCTCCAACTCTGATCAGCTGTTCGAGGCCGGTGGAGATTGATAAACCGATTCGTCATCAGAACCAATGTCGACAAGCGCTGTGGAGGCTTCAGCGACCTTCACTGCTGCGGTGGGAGTTGGGCGGCGAACCGCCCCCACCAGTGGGACCAAATGGTCGTGGAAGGTCGACATCGACGATTTCAGCCTCCAAGTATCAAATTCAAATAGTTTTTGGACATCGGCGGGGTTCTGCATTTTAATGCCAACCTCCGCCAACATCGCAACCAAGTTCTTCACCAACAGTAATGGGAGATCACTCTGGATCGGCTCGGTAGTGGGACCGAGAAGATGGTCGTGGATCTGGAGGTTCAACACCCGAAAGACCACGTCAAAGCAAACAAATCGTTTCAGCTCAAAAATGTAATACATCTTGTTTAGGTCTTCTTCAGTGATGCCTCCATCTCCGACTTGCGACTTTTCTTCGAGGTCGTCTTCGTCGGCCGGCATTACCAACCCTTTCTTGGGAATCTTGGGGACCTTGGGGAGGTTGGTCTGATCGTTTTGAGCAGCCTCCAAGTATTTTTCGTCTTTTGATTTTCCATCAACTTTTTTATGCACATACATAGGATCAGGACCAAGGTCCTGATCCTTTCCGGGACTATAGCAGGACATGCTATAGTCCCGATCGGCTCCGGTGGGAGCCTTTTTGGGAGGAAAAAAATTATTAATCCTGATCTGGTCCTCCACCAGGCCAGACCGGACATCGCCATATTTATCGAGAACGAAGACGTAAGGTGATAGCCTTTCCTTACGCCCTCTCCAGAACGATTCCAAATTCAAATCTTCAGATTCAATCTTTGATGACACCTCGCGGTGATATCCCTGGTTCGAATCCGGGCACGCGCACCATTGTGGTGGAGTCAAGTTCGAAATCGAATACATTTGTATCGACAACCTGACCACCACCATCGTGCCCAGCCTTTCAACTTACGGGGGGGGGGGTACCCCGCGGTCCGATCGTCCGCTGCTGGCAGACGACCGGTCATCATCCGAAGACACTTGGTCCGATTCACTTAGGTTCATCTCACCTTGTGTACCCGATGGAATGGGCTAGTTACACAGTCGGTGGATCGGGATCGCAGATTGATCTGATTCTGTCTTGAATATCGGAGACCGTGATGGCTAGGTGTACCTAGGGCGGAACTCTTCACCCCAGGTACGTACAGACCAGAAACACTTCCAAAAGATAAATTCCAATAGGTCGATCGTCCAAACGATCTATACCTGACCAATACGAAACAATATAGGGTAGACCAATCAACCGGTCTAGCCCCTGACCAATATGAGAGAAGACCAAAACCGGTCTAAACTCCAACCAATGTTACAATGAGCCAATGTGTCCACGTGAAGACCAAATATGCCCGTGAAACTCCACAAACGATATCTCCACGTAAGGACCAATCCAGTGAATAGCACGTTCCAAATGTACTTGACTTAAACTTGAGGAAGTCGACCAATGCGTGCTCCCGTCGAGGGACTTCCGGCTGGCCAAATGCGCGTGTGGCGCGTCCAGAACGGGTATAATGAGCTAGAGGGAATTACTCGACCTTCTTCTCCCAAACACACCGCGGCGGGCGGAGGCGACTGATGCACATAGCAAAGGTTTAAACGACCTCCTGTTGAGGGTTTTAGCCCGAAGGCAAAACCAAAAGATTCCAAACGACTTTTTCTCTTTTAGGCAAATTCACAACTCAAACCAATACTACCTCCCTACGGTCCCAATATGTACCCACATGAAAATATGTAAAATACCCAATGTCAGGTGACTCACCAAAACTTGCGTTCTTGACACTCCTTGAATCTGATAGGCTAAAAAGCCCCCCTTGTTTAGACCAATCCGAAATTCGACCAGCTGCCTGGACCAAAAGTGACCAAATTTGTGGTACACTTCGCCACATTTGTGACGATGGAAGGCAGTTCGCCGTCGTTATATCTGAAGAAGAAAGGAAATGCTGATCATCAGGACCTGGGGAGGTATCCTGATGACGTAAAGGAGGAAAAGCCTCAATCACCTCCCAAGGCTCCTTCGGGAGCCCCTGAAAATTATAACTTGCGTTGTTATCCGCCTATTGCATGTGTGTATAATGATCGGGATTGGAATCCGGTGGTGACGTATAACAAAACCGACCAACCGAAGGCGTTGCCGAAGGCGCCTGGGTCGGAGAGCGACGAAAGTCGATCAAGTATGCCTCCATCAGAATCGGATCTGGTGAGGAAGTTTTATAGGAAGTAAATGGAAGATTTATTATTGTTGGATTCGATCATGAGCCTACTCGGGGTCACGAGTCAGCGGAAAGCTGAACGGACCAGTTGATCAACCAGTGACAGACGGGAAGGACAAGCTTCAGCTGTTGTTAGGGTTATCACGCCTGATCAATCAAGTTGTTCTGACGACAAGCGCCTACAATGCTGAAGAAGTGTTCCATCAGGACCCTGAAGATGTTGCGACCGCTACCCAGAGGCTGTTTGATCTGTTGGTGCCTATAGTGGGTCGATCTACTAAGGTGGAACCACCTCGCTCTACGCTGAAAATTGAAGCGTGCCCGTCGATCAACGCGGCAGAACACACGGGATCATCCTGTTAGGAATCTGCTCCTTCAGAGTGCGATGTGTCTAAAGTGGAGTCGAGCAGTGCCGGAAGTGTGGAGCCGAAGATTATCCGGATGACGATCTTCCAGAAGGATAAAGCCAAGTTGTCAGTTGTGAAGAATGAACCTCAATCAGTTAAAGCAGAAGATGATCAATCATCGCAGGACCCAAATATGCAAACATTTTTTGATAAGGCTATGGGGCGGTTTTTGTCTGAGGAAAGAGGCAAGGCGACACCTGAAGTGGTACGCACGAAAATTCACCAGCCAAATCCAGGAAGAGCTGCGACGGTCAAGGATGTTGACATGGAGTCCGTGTATTCGCTCCATGATCATCAGTCAAAGTCAGGAAGATCGGCGACGGTTAAAGATGTTGACATGGAATCTGTATATTCTTTCCATGATCAACAATCCCGGCGTGATTATATCGACGCAGATGAGCCGATCACCCTGCCTCGACAATCCACGGTTGCTTCGGCATACACTGGAGTGCCTGATCAGCAGCCGATTCTCAGAATAAGGATGTATGCGATTAGTGATCTGAAGTAATTCTCGGGGAAAGAAGTGGATGAAGATCAAGCGCGGAACTGGATTAGTCGTCTTAAGTCAGCATATGCGTGATCAAATGAGAAGTGTTTGATCATGGTGATCTGCTTAAAGGACCGGCTCGCAATTTGCATCTCCAGCTGAGCAGATCTACTCGTGCAAGCTAGAAAAGTCGCGTCAATGAGTTTGAAACCCAGTACTGTGGAAGTGATCAATCGGCATCTCGCCAATGCTACTACACGAAGCAGCGATTTGATGAAACTCCCATTGAATATCTTCACCGGTTGAATGTGGCAGGAATTCGGTCCAAGTTGTCGATAATTAAGGATGGACCGTCTACGATCTTACGTGAATATGTGCAACATTTTCTCGACACATTGACTAATCGCGAATTCGCTGACCAACTAGCACTTCTTCGTTTGGAAAATTCTACGGATTTGGAAGAGACGCTGCGAGCTTATGCGCTCAATAAATCGTACCAGCCTCATTCGGCGGTAGGCGCTAGCCGATTCCGTCAGAAATTTGGTGATGATCGATCACCCTTCCCAGTGCGGATGCCTAAGGCAGTGCGCGCGATCAAGATGATCTATGGAAGTGAGGATTCAAGCACAGACGACAGTTGAAGTGATGGTGATCAGCGTCGCTTCATGATTACCGCTATGCGCGATCAACCGTTGACGCAAGAACAGCCTAGTGAGCCTCGATCTGGCAAGCGAAGTGAACGAAGTGCAGGTGATCAAGAAGTTACGAAGAAGTGAAGTCATTGTGGATCAATCAAGCATGATAATTTACGTTCTGGAAGCGCCTGACCTGTCTGATGTGTGAAAAGAAGGGCCACCCGACTGATCACTGCTTGTATGTCAGCCGATCGTGCGGCGAAATTCATGACGCTGGCAAGTGTCCTATGGAGGAATTCTACAATCGTATTCGGCAGTGGTACAACCCTACCAAGCATGCCGGATTTTTTCCCAAGGAAGCCGAAGACATGTTAAACTAGGGGGCTCGCCAGATTGGAATCTGTTACGAGACAAGCGTTCTGGTTTTTGTATTTTTGCATATGTGGATAAGAAGAGGGATTACCAAGCAGAAGAAAAAGATGATGAAAATGTGATCAGCCTGATTTACCACGTTTGGCTAATTTCCGTGTTGATGGGTTTTCTCGTTCCTCGGTGATCTTGGAAGTTGATTTGATTCCGGGTGAATCACGTGGATATTGGAAGTGCCACTCGCCCAAGAAATGGTTTAAACAATCCAAGGCGAGCGGCAAAATCAATAACGAACGTGCCACGTTGCTATTTGATTCTGGTGCCGAAGTGTCGATCATCGACTCACCCTTTGATCGTAAGGTGGGTTGTCAGATCGACACGAGCCAAACACAAGAATGTTTTGGTATCGGAGAAGTACATACCTCATAGTAGGGCGCACTAAGATAAAGGTGACGTTAGAGGGTTCTTTGGTTTATTATTTCAATGCATGGGTGGGAAAGCTCGTTGGTCAAGATGTTTTAGTGGTTATGGATTTTATGATCCCAGATTCTGTTAGATTGGATATCTCCCACGGCGCACTAAGTTTTCCTGATGAAGTGATATTCCCACTGGAAGGGCGTCGGCAGTTGTACGGTTCAAGTGGAAACTATATGAAACGTGATCAGTATGAGCAGATCCGAGTAGGTCGATCTGCTGAGGTTCGGATTCGTGATCAACGATCTCGGAAGTTATGTATTACTCGCGAAAAAGATTGGGTCCCCACTGTGAATCTGTGCGTGGATAATTTACGGTACCTGAGTATTACGAACGTTGCTGATCATCCGATCATCCTACACAACGATACGTTTTAGGCATCTGGATGAATAAAGACGACGTGACCCATCGCCCTGGGTTTATTTAGGTGGGATCTAATCGTTATAAGTAGTGGCAGAATCTTGCCTATCAAGCTTCTACCGATTCTGCGCATGACGATCACGAAAGTTTCGATCAAGGTCCCTTGGTCGAGAAAAAGTAGTATCCTTTTCCTCAAGGAATTTTAGTACGATCTACGGACTCGATCACGGCATTTATCGCATTAGTAAACGGAAGATCGCAGAAGGTGCAAGAAGTACAAGAGAAGTGCGATCAGGAGCCGAGTGTGAAAGGTCCGACACTTGGTCACAAAGTTGAACGATCTGTTGCAAGAGATGAGCCTGACCAAGATATGCGTGAGCATCCAATCTCAGCCAATCACGGTGAATTCAATGGGATTCCTACCGATGACTAAGTGTTCTACCACGAAGGCGGAGATTTGCTCGTGGAAGAGCTGGAGAGACAGCTTTCCATGCTTCCCGAGGTGTCCGCAAGTATCGAAGAAGTGACCAAGGATGATCTACAAGATGGTGATCCGTTGATCAACACAGCAGAGGAAATTGATCAGCTTCGTGATATAGTTTGGGCGAAGAACCATCTGTTTATCGGGAAAGGAAACGCGTTACCTCCTCTTGTACTTGGAGTTGTTTGTGATATTGACGTAGGCAATGCGCGCCCGATTGCTCAAAAGTGTCGGAAGGTTGCTCCACAATTTCGCGAGAAGTTATCAGCATTGATCAAGGGGTTATTGGCCATGAAGATCATCCAGCCATCTACATCACCCTGGGCATCACCTATAGTGATCATCGTGAAGAAGAATGGGGTTGATATTCGATTATGTATCGACTATCGCGCGGTGAATCAACTCACGCGTTTGATGGTGTACCCTATGTCTATGATCTCTGATTTGCTCGAAGATTTGGATAAAGAGTTGTGGTTTTGCTTTTTGGATATGTCAAGTGGTTTTTGTGTCGTGTCTATGACCGATAGAGCACGTCATATTTCGGCGTTTGTTACCCCGTTTGGATTGTTTGAATGGAATCGGATACCCTTTGGTATAAAGAATGCTCCGCAGATCTACCAGCGGTTGATCGATAATGCATTGTATGGGTATGTCAAGGTTAAGGAAGGTGCCAATCTAACCAAGTCAACTGATACGTTTACTATGGGAGAGCCTGATCAAGCACAAGGACCGTCTGTGTTGCAACGACGATCATATATCGATGATATTTTATCCCTGCACCTACATGGACGATCTTGTGTGACAAAGTGCGAAATCTATTGGAAAAGTGCAATCAGTGGAACTTGTCGATCAGCGTGGCTAAATCGTACTGGGGGCGAATTGAAGTTACTTATTTAGGGCATCACGTCTATAGCCGCGGTTTGGAAACAAATCCGAAGAATTTGGATGATCGGATCGATTTTCCTTTTCCTGGTACTTTGCGTGCTATGCAATCGTTTTTGGGGAGTCTGAGTTACTACCGTCGATTTATTGAAGACTTCGCAATCTATGCTGCTGTACTCTATGAGTTACGAGAAATAGATTATCAATAATTTAAGAGTCGATCATTGATCAATGAGAGTCCGGTTCGCGAAGACGATCGATTGACCAGGGCGCGAGTGGCGTTCAGTATTCTGAAGACGAAGATCGCGTCAACACCAACCCTACGCCATTTCGATCAAGCCAAAACGCCGTTGATCGTGGTTTATGCTAGCAAGTGGGCAGTGTCCGCCGTGTTAGTACAATAACATGTGTATTACCCCGTCGCATTTGCCAGCCGGACGCTGAAGAGCGGTAAGCTGAATTACAGCACCGTCGAAAAGGAAGTGTTATTTGTTCAACGAATTCTGGACGTTTACTTTACGATGCCGGTCGGAAAGGCGATCACTGTACTGTCTCGTCTATCCACGTTGAAGTGGTTATTAACATCCAACGGGTTAGACGGACGATTGGGGAGATGGGCTGCGATCTTGTCACAATGGAACTTGGAGATCAAGAAATGTGTGCATGGAGAAGAGGAGGTACTAGGGGCGTTAGACGCAAGTATCACCCCTCGCACCGAAATTGATAAAGCCCTGATCGCGATCGCGCCGAAAAAGAATCCTCAGCGGATGATTGAGTACCACCTCCCACGGTTGAGAAAGGCGAAGATCTGTACGTGATCAGTTTCAATGGATCTGCAAGTGTTAAGCGATGTGTTGGAGCGCTTGGTGCTATTGTGTGGAAATTGCCGGAGTGGAATATCATGATCGCGGTCGATGATCATGCACCTAACATCACGGTGAATGAAGCCGAGTATAAAGGATTGATTCTGAGTTTGGATCTGTTGTCACAATATCCCAAAGGAAGGGTGATTGTGTGTGGAGACTCGAATTTGGTGATCAGGAAATGCGTGGAGAAATAGAGTGCAAGGCACCACGATTGCAAGTACTGCAGCAACGTGCGTTGAAGATCCTTCGCAAATGTCCTGATCACGATCTGCTGCACGTTAAAAGGTAGTGGAACAAGAGTGACGATTATATCCCCACTACGGCCATGCGGGATGAAATACGATGTAAGATTGTTGATGAACACCAGCTGGAAGAGCTAGCCTATCTCAATAGTTTGTCTGAAGTGATTACTTGGAAGGAATATCCCACTGTCCCACAAGTGTTGGTGACGACGCGATCACGTAACCTTCGTCAAACGCGACCGTCAACATAGCCCAAAGTATCCATAGAAGGGAAAAGGGCGGAACGTGTTAAAAAGGAGCAAGACGAAGAGAAGTGGATTTTTGATTTGCGATGTTACTTGCATGGTAACGTTTCACAATTGAGCGCAGATGAGGTGAAAGATTGCGCGAAAATTGCCGACAACTATGATGTCGATGAACAAGGAATGTTTATCTAGTGTGGAAATATGGCTAAAGGAAAAGCCAGCTGTGGTCAAGATGATCGAGATGATTGGCACTCTTTGGTCAAGCTAGTATTACCTGAAACCCTACATGCAGATGTCCTCCACCATTATCATGTGATTTTGAAAGGAGGACAACAGGGTATAGGGAGTACATATCAGCGGATCAGACGATATTTTCATTGGCGTGGTCTATTTCGCAGCGTGCAAAGATTTTTTGGGCAATGCGTAGATTGTGAGACGGGGAAGGGCCAACGTACGATCAAGGGTATGTCGCCTGGAAATATTGAATCCACGTACCTATTCCAAGTGATAGCTATGTATCATATCCTGTCGCTACCTCGTTTAACTGACGGGAATAAGGAATTGTTGATCTGGACCTATATGTTCACGGGTATGGTGGCCGCGAAAGCTGGATCGTATCGTACCGCTCAGAAAGTCGCCGAAAATTATGAAGAATTATTTTTTCGACGATTTGGAGCTAGTGAGGTGATTAGACACGATCGAGCACCCGGTTTCATGTCTAAGTATTTCGTGCGTTCAACAAGATCGTGGGACAACGGCAGAGTGCCAATATGGCATACCGTCCACATTCGAACGGCAAGACAGAAAGATCGGTCCAAACAATCACTCGGGCGATCAATATGTATGTATCAGAGTTTGGACAGAAGGATTGGATCTCGTATGCGGGGCGACTGGTATTCGCACTAAATTCGACCCCTGATCGCATTCGTGAAAAAAAACCATTTTATTTGGCGTATGGGTGGGATCCGCGATCATCGTTGGAATCAATATTGCAAATTGGTGGAATTTGGCGTAAAGACCGTGATGATCGACGGTGGAGATATAGGATGCAGAAAGACTACCGTTACGCCCGTGATCAAGTGAGCAATCGATTGCACGAATCAATGGCTGATAGAGCTGAAAAGCATTATGATCAGGTGACGCTGCACAAGATCGATGCTGGATCTAGGGTTTAGTTATACCTCGATCGGGTGAAAGAAGGGCTCGAGAAGAAACTGGCGCATATGTGGCATGGAACCATCAGAGTAGATGAGGTGATCGGTGAGCATGCTGCTAGATTGATTACGTCTAGCACCAACTATCGTATATTCCCAGTGGTACACCTATCCAAGTTGAAATTTGTCAAGGAATTTCCAGATCGACCCACTACTGTGCTAGCAGCTGGGGTAGAAGATCGTTTTGATTTCCTTGAAGCTTTGTTACCCGAAGACATCTGGGAAATGACCCTAGAGCCGGACGAATTTGAAGTTGATCGCATCACCGATGTACGATATGGTCGAAAGACTAGATATGGCAGAACGTTACGCGAATATGAAGTCTACTGGAAGGTTTATGACGAGCCGTTATGGGTAGATGAGGCAGATCTGAACTGCGATGCCCTGATCAAGGACTTCGAAAGGAAGATGATCAACAGACATCGGTTTGATGTAATGCAGGTGGACGAAGGGTCGCACTAACGCATGATCGACAAACTGACTGTGGAATTATGAGTGAAGAGCCTATGATTGGAGAAGAACGATTGACGAAATTCACGATTAATGGAGAAGTGACGATTGACTTGAAGTGGTTAATTTACGATAGATATTGCGAGATATGATGATGAATCAACGGCAGATGAGCCGATGGGAGATCGATTTATGTTATGCATGAAAAGTGACGAAGCAACAGTTGGAAATGGTATGAGCAAGAGTGTTTATTGATTAAAGAAGAAGTGATCAGCAAGCTAACATGATCCATAGAACTTACGGAAAAGACGTGGGATATGACGGCCAGGATGACCCTCAACAGAAAGATGATACTGGATCCGCCAAGGTTCATAAACGTCGACTTCGCGCAGCCTATCCTGCAGGGTCCAAGGTGGTGGATCTGATAGGTACCCTAAGTACCATGCCCTACCATCATCTAGAGCATATTTCAAGGTGCGATTCCGGACGCAGTGCGAGATCTCCGGGTCCAAGAAAATGTCTAGATCGCACACCCCGCTGATCATGCCCTGCAATACGAACTCACTACCCTCTTCCAGAATTCCCCGGCGTGACTTCTACGCTGACGTCTACCTTGATAATATTCATGGAAGAAGGCGTCGCGCTCTCTGAGACCTTGATCTATCGGGAGGTAGTGAGTTGACTCCTAGATGGCCAGTGCATGATGGTCCAGGAACGTCTGGTACTTCGCTTCAAAGTCAGCAAACCAGCCGACTGAGCGGAAAGAGACGGGTGGCAGCATGTTTTTGAAAGACTCCCAGGGGCGTCGCGAGTACAGCAACAATACCTCCGACTGGGTGATCAGGTGACTACACCACCGATCAGCCGAAGGGGCGCGCGTGGAAACTGTAAACAACCATCCCTCGGGGCGTGTCAAGTAGTCGAAGACAGTTTGTACCGAGACGTTGCCCATATCTAAGCCGCCAAGTTGATACGGAGTTCACGGCAAGATGTCTGCATCTTCTGCACCATCAGGCACCAAGATCAACGACTTGTATGCACCCGTGCGACGGAAGAGGAACCCAGCAGAGTCCTTATTAGGCAAAGTCTCACTCGCGAGTTTGCAGGTCGTGGGTCTTGATAGAATTTGTGTGCCGATCGATGCAGGAGAACCGCCTTGATTGTCATCTGACTGATCGTGAAAATGAACGATCATCATCTGACTTTTCTTCTGGAGTAGGAGGGACTTGACGCAGTCGCTTGTGTAGCCGGTGCGTATACGCACGGTGCGGCTAGCGCACAGAGGAAGACTTTCCTTAAAGCGGCGTTCGCCGCTACTTAGCCGATACGCCCTTATAAATTTTTAAAAATTATTTTTTATTAAATAATTAAAGGGTTTAGTAGGAGAGAGCTCTCCTACTCGGGGCCAAGATTCCCCGTTTGGTTTACTAGTAGCCTTCGCTACTGCCTAAACGACAAGGCTCCATTACTAAGGGGTGTAGCTAAAAGGAGGGCTCCCTTTAAGCTACTGCAATCACTACACGCGCGACCTCGACCGGTCGCGCGTCTGCAGTTGTTGAGTGAAAATGTAAACTAAATGTATATTTAATATATATGAGTCTAAATTAATTTAAACTAATGTAAACTATATGTAATACTAAGTTGAACATACCAAATTCGTACCTAGCTAAAATGTAGTGTACACCACCTGTGTACTGACACGTGGATGGCTGACACGCGACCCCCAAGGGCTCCTGCCCTGATTGGTTAAAATAACCAATGGTTCAAAACCCTTCGAACCGTTCAATACTGACCCCAACCGTAGTGTACTTCACGTACACCACCAACTAAGTGTGACTAGAACGTAACCCTGTTACATTCTCCCCCATCAAAACTATTGCTTACGCAATAAACAAAATTTTGTTGGAGAACTCCAACTGCCAGAACCTCTGGCTGACCATGAGCACCTTCAGTGGTGCTATGGAAGGAAACTATTCCGATAACTCGGAAGTGGATGCCCTTGGGGAGATCTCCCCAACGGCTGACCACTCCGACAGCGCCGAACGGTGCTGTCGGTCATCCAACCCATTCCCCACACGTGGGGAAAACGCACTATTCGTGCGCCACCTTTACCCACTAGGGGTTATGCATCCTGGTCGCCGCAGGCGACCATCACCAATGAACCGGCCTCTGTTCATGAGGCCCGACGTGCCGTACGGGCACGGAATGGACCTCGTGACCCTCAAAAGAGGGCTAAAACACTGTCAAGAGGGATTTAGCCTCCTATACCCCTCGTCCAGCGGCTATACTGCCGCTTGAAATTGCGCGCAGGAAACAACTCCGGGCCAGACCGCTAACGCCAAGCAGTTTACTGTTAAGTCCTACCGGACGCGCCTCGGGAAGCAGGCACGCGGTGCCCTCGTGGATATCCTCCACGAGATTTCCTTTATTCTCTTACGGAACGAAAGCGTCGAGGACGCAGAACAGGCATTCCGCACTTGGGCGGAAGATGAGAAGCTCCTACCCAACTTTGATGCTCTGTACAACAGCTTTTCCGAACCCGAAGTTCGGGTAGAGAGGACGTTACGCTTGGCCTATGCCCAGTCCAAAGCGCAAGGGCAATTACCTGCCTCTTACTACACGCGCCCTGCTCTCGATGTGGTGCCTGAGAGCAATGCAACCTCTGCATCCGGCAAACTCCCAGCTACTGGAAGTGAAGGGGCTTTTTCCGCCCCTTTGGTTGTTGACTCTCAGTGGGATTCTCCCGCTCGAAAGCGTCAACGACGTCACGGCAATCCTGCCGCAGGGGAGTCTCGGACTTCCACGAGCTCTGGGAATGTGGATAACGTTTCCACTTCACCAGGTACTGGGTCTCACCACGGTAATGGCGTCGTGCCATCAGGCGTTCCACATGGTAATGTGGAGTACCCTCCGTATCGAGGACTGGAGGAGGGGTCGCGCAATTGCGACGTGAGTTCCATGAACGCTGTGATCGACACAGCCGTCGCATCCAAGATGCTCAAGAGGGACTCCGCAACGAGGGGAGTGCGAATGAACGCATCAAGGGGCGGCTTGCCTCCCTCGAATCTCTCGTTGCGGAGCTACAGGGTCGTATTTCGACCCTGTCGGAGATGTTCCGACCTGTTGCGCGTTTCGGCTATCCGGTTTCTCACCCTCCTCCGCGAGGGGACACGCCTCCGGGTTTTGTATGGATTAAGCATACCCACATAAAAGGTTGGATGCGTACGCATCTCCTTCGGGATGTCTAAGGTATACGACAAGCCCTTTTGGGCTAACACCTTAAAGGGGCCCACAAACCTGGGGCGCAGTTTATTCCTCAACACGTTGGAAACTGCATGTGTAGGAAGATTTTTAGCGTGTAAAAAAAACTTTCTCCTACTTTGTACACTTTTTCGTTACGCCGCCCCTTTCGGTCAGCTTGCTCCTTATGCTTGTCTTGGCTTACCGCCATGGCATCGCAGACGTGTCGTAAGACACTGAGGCGCGTCGATAAAAACTTATCGATGTGCTTTCGCACAGATACAGGGATGACATCGGGGAATCCTCCCCCCTCAAGCCCTGGGCCACACACATGTGGCGTTAATGGAACCCTCGGATTCACCAATCCGTTCACGTAAAACGGGGTAAACCCCTAGATGCATGGACCGAATTGTTTATAGCAAATTCGGCCATCGGAAGCATCTCACTCCAACTCTTTGGAGAATCCGGACATAAACTACGGAGAATATCCTCAACAACGCGATTAACGCGTTCCGTCTGACCGTCCGTCTGCGGATGATCCGCAGTGGACATGAGGAGATTGGTGCCCAGCACCCTAAACAACGCTCCCCAAAACTGTCCCGTAAAGCGGGGATCCCGATCCGACACAACGGAATCGGGTAGACCATGATGTCGAAAGACACGGTCTAGGAACACTTTTGTTGTTCCTTGTCCATCAATGGACTCTGGCGCCGCCGCCAGGTGAGCCATCTTGCTCAAACGGTCTACAAAGACCAATATGCTGTTGTTCCCGGCCTTATCCTTCGGAAAACCGAAGATAAATCCATACTAATGGATTTCCAACACTCCGTTGGAACGGACAAGCTTTCCAAAGGCGCAGCTAAACTTGCAGAGGATTTAATCCTCTGACACGTCTCACAGGTGCGTATATACGCACCGACCTACTTATACATGTGAGGGCACCAATACAAAGCGCTTAAAGCGCTGTAGGTCTTATCCTGACCTAAATAACCCCCGGTAGGGGCGTCATGTGCCTCAAAGAGGACTCTATACTTCAGTTCCTCATCATGAAGAACAACCACCCGCGGAGTGTCCTACGCACTCGTACTATAATATAGCAAACCGTCACAGTACCTGTAACGGTGTAAACGAGCTTTAGGTCGACTTGACAGGGTTTGCTCAGACGAGCCAAGTCCCTTTCTACCCAACGCGCTGATAAGCGCCGTACACTGTGGGTCTTTCTCATACGCCTGGCGTATGAATCCACCCCAGACGTGGTGACGAATGTCGCGTGAGCGAGCTCGTAATCAGGACGACGCGACAACGCGTCTGCAAGCACGTTCTGCTTGCCAGGTTTATACTTAACCTCAAAGTTGTACTCCGCAAAGAAGGAGAGACAACAGGCCATCCGTTGGGAGAGATGAGGCGACTTGTCGCTGTCCGTAAGGACGCGTGGTCAGTATAAACCACGAACGTCTTTGAACCGAGTAGGTGAACCCTAAACTTGACAAGAGCATACTTAATTGCAAGTAGATCCTTGTCATGAACGGGATAATTCCGTTCCGCAGCTTTAAGCTGTCTCGACTCAAACGCAATTACGCGTTCCCTTCCTGCATCGTCTGCTTGTAACAAAGCACATTCGATTGCGAAATCGGAGGCGTCGCAGACGACACTAAATGGTTTCCCAGAATCTGGGACAGCAAGAACGGGAGCTTTCAACAAGCTCCCCTTTACCGCTTCAAAAGCGTTTTGGTGTTTGGTTTCCCAACACCAATCAACGTCCTTCTTAAGAAGATCGGTTGATGGCTTCGCCATTTCAGCGTAGTTCTCGCTGTACTTGTGGAGATAATTGGCTAATCCAAGCCACTTCCGTAAATATCTAAGATTTACAGGCAAAGGCCACTCCACAATGGCTTTCACCTTCTCGGGGTCCGCCCGCACTCCATCCTTACCGATGAAGTATCCGAGGAAAGGAATTTCCTCAGCACCAAAGATACATTTGGATGCG
>CM047582.1:2656949-2678057 GCA_026184515.1 Peronosclerospora sorghi
GCTATTGCGGCGTGACTTCCACGAGCGCTGTGATCGGCACAGCCTTCGCATCCAAGATGCTCAGGAGGAACTACGCAACGAGGGGAGTGCGAATGAACGCATCGAGGAGCGGCTTGCCTCTCTCGAGACTCTCGTTGCGGAGCTTCAGGGTCGTATATCAACCCTGTCGGGGATGTTCCGACCTGTTGCGTCTTTCGGCTATCCGGTTTCTCACCCTCCTCCGCGAGGGGACACGCCTCCGGGTTCTGGTATGGATTAAGCATACCCACATAAAAGGTTGGATGCGTACGCATCGCCTTCGGGATGTCTAAGGTGTACGACAAGCCCTTTCGGGCTAACACCTTAAAGGGACCCACAAAACTGGGTCACAGTTTATTTCGCAACACATTTGAAACTGCATGTGTAGGAAGATTTTTAGCGTTTAATAAAACACTTTCTACTACTTTGTATACCTTTTTATTACGCCGCCCCTTTCGGTCAGCTTGCTCCTTCTGCTTGTCTTGGCTTTCCGCCATGGCATCGCAGACGTGTGGTAAGACACTAAGGCGCGTCGATAAAAACTTATCGATGTGCTTTCGCACAGATACAGGGATGACATCGGGGAATCCTCCCCCCTCAAACCCTGGGCCACACACATGTGGCGTTAATGGAACCCTCGGATTCACCAATCCGTTCACGTAAAACGGGGTAAACCCCGTAGATGCATGTACCGAATTGTTGATAGCAAAATCAACCATCGGAAGCATCTCACTCCAACTCTTTGGAGAATCTGGACATAAACTCCGGAGAATATCCTCCACAACGCGATTAACGCGTTCCGTCTGACCGTCCTTCTGCGGATGATCCGCAGTGGACATGAGGAGCTTGGTGCCTAGCACCTTAAACAACGCTCCCCAGAATTGTCCCGTAAAACCGGGATCCCGATCCGACACAACGGAATCGGGTAGACCATGTTGTCGAAAGACACGGTCTAGGAACACTTTTGCTGTTCCTTGTTCACCTATGGACTATGGCACCGTCGCCAGGTGAGCCATCTTGCTCAAACGTCCCACAAAGACCAATATGCCGGTGTTCCCGGCCTTATCCCTCGGAAAACCGAAGATAAAAAAAATCCATGCTAATGGATTTCCAACACTCCGTTGGAACCGATAAGCTCGCCAAAGGCGCAGCTGAACTTGCTGAGGGTTTAACCCTCTGACACGTCTCACAGGTGCGTATATACGCACCGACCCACTTATACATATTGGGCCACCAATACAAAGCGCTTAAAGCGCTATAGGTCTTATCCCGACCTAAATGACCCCCGGTAGAGGCGTCATGTGCCTCAAAGAGGACTCTATACTTCAGTTCCTCATCATGAAGAACAACCACCCGCGGAGTGTCCTCCGCGCTCGTGCTATAATATAGCAAACCGTCACGATACCTGTAACGGTGTAAACGAGCTTTAGCTCGACTTGACAGGGTTGGCTCAGACGAGCCAAGACCCTTTTCACCCAACACGCTGATAAGCGCCGTACACTGTGGGTCTTTCTCATACGCCCGGCGTATGAGATCCACCCCAGACGTGGTGACGAATGTCGCGTGAGCGAGCTCGTAATCAGGACGACGCGACAACGCGTCTGCAAGCACGTTCTGCTTGCCAGGTTTATACTTAACCTAAAAGTTATACTCCGCAAAGAAGGAGAGCCAACGGGCCATCCGTTGCGAGAGATGAGGCGACTTGTCGCTGTCCGTAAGGACGCGTGGTCAGTATAAACCACGAACGTCTTTGAACCAAGTAGGTGAACCCTAAATTTGACAAGAGTATACTTCATTGCAAGTAGATCCTTGTCATGAACGGGATAATTCCCTTCTGCAGCTTTAAGCTTCTTCGACTCAAACGCAATTACGCGTTCCCTTCCTGCATCGTCTGCTTGTAACAAAGCACATCCGATTGCGAAATCGGAGGCGTCGCAGACGACACTAAATGGTTTCCCAGAATCTGGGACAGCAAGAACGGGAGCTTTTAACAAGCTCCCTTTTACCGCTTCAAAAGCGTTTTGGTGTTTGGTTTCCCAACACCAATCAACGTCCTTTTTAAGAAGATCGGTTGATGGCTTCGCCATTTCAGCGTAGTTCTCGCTGTACTTGTGGAGATAATTGGCCAATCCAAGCCACTTCCGTAAATCTCTAAGATTTACAGGCGAAGGCCACTCCACAATGGCTTTCACCTTCGCGGGATCCGCCCGCACTCCATCCTTACCGATGAAGCATCCGAGGAAAGGGATTTCCTCAGCACCAAAGATACACTTGGATGCGTTTGAATATAACTTATGGTCTCGCATACATTCGAGCACTGCTTGAAGGTGTATCAGATGCGTCTGAACATCAGACGAGTCGCCTTCCGCACGACTATGGACGAATATATCGTCGAAGTACGTCTGATCATACTTCCTATGAGGACGGAAGAGTTGAGTCACCAAGCGATTGAATGTCGCTGGTGCATTTGAAAGCCCCTTTGGCATAACTAGCCACTCCCACAGCATACCACTAGGCGTGCTGACCGCTGTAAGCGGAATATCGGATGCTCGCATTAGCACCTGATAATACTCATCCACCAGATCTAAGGCACTGTACAAAGTACAGCCCGCCATATTGTTCTGGAGGACGTCCTTCCGAGGAATCGGAGTCTTCATGGGTACAGTAGCTGCATTCAGCTTGTTGTACGCATGCACAATGCGCCACTTTCCGTTCGGTTTACGAACACAAAAAGTGGGAGAAGAATGGGGAGACTTACTCTCCCGTACAATCCCTGCCTCTTCTTTCCCCTTGAAGAATGCGTCGATGACGTCGCATTGTTCCTTGGGAAGAGGCCACTGCCTAGTGACGCAGTATTTGGTTCCGGGAACCAAATCAATTTCATGTCGGACTCTCCGATCCGGTGGTAACTCCATCGGCGGGTTGTCACTAATGCCATCTCCGAATTCCTTTAGTAAGGAATGGTAAGGGTCTTCAGGATCCGCGAGGATCTTGAGACCGCTTCGGGAATTTAATGCATGTTTGGTTTTCACCAAAACTGTCTCGTCCATCGTTGATGAGGAGTTCAACTCCTCTTCCGGACGCAACACGACGACCTCGTCGATTTCATCTGCTTTCAAAGCAGCTTCAAATTCGTTGAAGGACATCTCCTCCAACGACAACAGTTCGCCTACCCCAGGCAACCGTTCCAGGCCTACGCCTTCTGTGACAACACCTGTCACACTATTTAGCATCCTGTAGGACTGCTGACTACTGGACTCGGGACTCTCCCGAGACCCAGATGGGGGGAGTCAATTGCCCCATCTACTGGAAGCGCCACGCGCCTATCCACAGAGGTATCTACCTCTACCACCGGTGACTCGCGGGTCTCACCTATAACGGCGTAATCGGAATCATTTCCGACGTGAGAAAGAGACGAACTCCGGGTCTCTTCGCTTGGAAGCGCCTCGCGCTTAACCACAGGGGTCTCTACCCCTACCACTGTAGTTACCACAGGTAACTCACCAGTCTCGCCGTTCACGGCGTGGGGATTAACCGACGAATCCCCCTCGTTAAGGAACTCTTCCTTAACGCCATTGGGAATGATCATTTCAGACATCCCAATCTCTGGCATCTCACGCCAGAATCGCTTTTGCGATCGAGCAAAGGTGGGTTCATGACTCGCCAATGCTTCACCCGACCGCGGGTGTGTTGAGCCAATGGACTTAGACTTCCAGTCTATCCATGACTCGTGGCGTTCCAGCCACTTCATGCACAGAATGAGGTCATACCTAGAGTCCAAATCAAGGACTAGGCAACGTTCTAAGCTGTCGAAGTCTGCAAACTTCAGCTTAAGGTCAATCGAGACCTTCGGTACAGAAACCTGTACGCCCGTCGCAAGACGGACCGTGACAACGTCACGAGAACGTGCCTCTAGGGCCTCGGCATACAGCCGACTCTTCACAACAGAATACCGTCTGACATAATCGTCATACTCTCCAGAGTCTATCAAGACTTTCCAAGGCTTATCAAAGCCTTTCACGTCCGCAAGGACTACCAGCAAACCTGGCTGGTACACCAACTCGGTGCTAGAAAGCACCGCTTCCCTCGGGGATTTGTGCTGTCGTCCCCTACCCTCGGGCTTAACAGCACTGAGGGGTCCCCCAGTAAGGCTCCCCGCACCTACTGGGAGCCGTCGTTTCCCGACGGCTTGGACAAGGGCTTTTTCTCCACCCTTGGTCCCTTGTAGCGAGTGTCTCGCTGGGGATTTTTCGGACATCTGTTCCTCAGATGATCCATGCTCCCACACAGGAATCATCTCAGCTGCCCACGCCGCTGAAACATAACCAACAGCTCTGCCTCGAAGCTCTGTGAAAAAGATTCAGAGTGACTCTTAGCGGTATGTTTCTCCTCCGCTTCGACCTTACTCAGGTCCATGGGTTCGGGACCCACCTGAGAGGAACGGAAGTTCCTCTCGGCGTTGAACGCCATCTTGAACGCCTCCTCCAGGGATTGGGGTCGGCATCGGAACAATTCCGAACGTGCTGGCCCTTCTATCAGGTTTCCTATGAAGAAGGGGATGGACACATCGTCCAAATACGCTTTCGCGTACATCCCTGCCAACAGGGTCTTAAGCTCCTGGATATAAACCTCCAGGTCCTTAGTGCCTTGACGGCACCTCAGGAACGCCAGTTGATTCTGGAAAACCAGATCCGGCGTTGCTACATGTCCATAAGCTTCTGCTTAAGGACCTTCTATGTAGGAAACACGTCCTTGACTGATTCCGAGCATGTAAACGCCCATGTACGGGCTTTGCCCGTAAGATGGGTCAATGCAAGTCCCACTTGCAAGTGATCAGCGGTCATGTTCGCTGTGGCGAAGACCGTTTCGACCTCTCGCAACCAAACATAAGGTTGTCACCCTTCTCTCCGGTGAACTCCTTTATCTTAAACGATAATGGAGGGCGCACCCCCGTGGAATGACCTCCACCACAACTCGCCTCATAATGAGCAATGAGGGCATTCACCTTTGCCTTTACGGCCTCAAGGCCCTGGCCCCACTAGGAGCTTCATACCTTCTTCCCCCGTTAAGGGTAACAGCCTTTTAAAGGCTTCCTGTTGGACGAGGGTCAAACTATCCCAATCGTACTGATTCATCCTTTGCAGAGGATGCCTAGTCTACCAACACAGGTGTTGGATTGACTACAAGTGCTACCAGATGTAGCCGGTGCGTATACGCACGGTGCGACTAGCGCACAGAGGAAGGCTTTACTTAAAGCGGCGTTCGCCGCTACTTAGCCGATACGCCCTTATTAAGGGCTTAGTAGGAGAGAGCTCTCCTACTCGGGGCCAAGATTCCCGGGTTAGTTTACTCTAGCCTGTACTAGTGCCTTAACGGCAAGGCTCCCTTACAAAGGGTGTAGCTAAGGGGAGGACTCCCCTTACGCTACGGCACTCACTACACGCACGACCGGTCGAGGTCGTGCGTCTGTACTAAGGAGTGGAAAGTAAACTGAATATATTTAATATGTAATTATTTAAACTAATATAAACTATATGTAACACTAAGTAGAATATTCCTAATTCGTACCTAGCTAAAATGTAGTGTACACACCTGTGTACTGACACGTGGATGGCTGACACACCACCCCCAAGGGCCTATGCCCTGATTGGTTAAAATAACCAAAGGTTCGAAACCTTTCAACCCGGCCAATACTGGCCTCAACCGTGGTGTACTCATGTACACCAACACTCAGTGTTACCCGAATGTAACCCCGTTACAGATCATCAAATCACTTGTACTACTTTCACCACTTTTTCAGAGTTGCACCGAACACGTTATCGTAAACAGTTCCACCCCCATCACGAAAAATAGTCATCACATTCTTCATTCCGCTACTCCAATTCGTCACAGTTCATCACAATTTCACATCAACTCCGGACCTTCCACATCTTCACACCGGTCTAGACCGACCGATGCTACTGCGTGTCTTAGTCTTGGTATTCATGAGTCTATATCACTGCGAAGCGATTACGACTGACTCGTTCTCGTTCAAACTCTCGTAGAAGAGCGCCACATTTCAAGTCGAGATCGTCGACCCAAGTTGATTCATCATGGTCCTTCCATCGGACCAGGTAATCTCTGTGAGTCCGACCGAACCTGGTCTTCGTGGTCGACCGAACATCTAAGACCTTCTCCACTTCAAACTCGTCTTCCTCTAATGGTCGTTCCCAACTGTCCTCCGGCAGTAACTCTTCATCGAAATCAAATCTTCTTCTTCGTCTACCATACAGGGAGTTTTGGGTCGATCAGGAAATTCTCGGACCAGCTTCAACTTGTACACATACAGATCGGGAAGACCTTTTAATCTGTACAAGTTGTTACTAGACGGGCAGCGTACTCACCGATCAGCTCGGTAACACGGAAAGGGCCGTGCCACATGTGAGCCAGCTTCTTCGCATAGCCCTCTTTCACTCGGTCTAGGTATAGCCATACCCTCGCCCCTGGTTCTATACCGTGGGGTCGGACCTGGTCATTGGTCCGGTCTGCCCGGTCTTGTGTGGCCTGACGAAGCTCTTCGTTGACGACTTCTTTTGCATGATGGTAGTGTTTTTGGACCTGCATGTGCCAGCGTCGAGCATCGCGATCGCGGGTTCGGGTGCAACCGATAGGTATCGCAGCTTCCAGTGTCGACCGAGGGTCCCATACATATGTCAGATAAAAAGGCGTTTCTCCTCGGACCCGATCGGTCGACGAGTTGAGTGCAAACACCAGCCTTTCTGCATACTCGTCCCAATCTCGCTGGTCTGGGTCAGCAACGTACATCTTGATCGCCCTCGTTATGGTCTGCACCATGCGCTCCGCCGATCCATTTGCTTGCGGACGATATGCCATCGTCGCACTCTGTTTCTGTCCCAGCATGTTATTGAACGACCGGAACACCTCGTCCATAAAACCGGGTTCCCGATTGTGCCTGATGACCTCGCTGGTGCCGAATCTTCGGAACACACATTCTTGGTAGCTCTGGGCGATCTGCTCCGCAGACCGGGACGCACTTGCCTTTGCAATAACTAGACCAGTGAACAGGTCTACCCAGATCAACAACTCAGTATTGCCATATGTCGATTTAGGCAGCGACGGTATATGGTCCATCGCTATGACCTGGAAAGGGTAGGTAGCTTCGATATTTCCGGGCGATCGCTCCTTGATTACCGGCCTACCCTTTCCGGTCTCGCAATCCGTGCAACAGCCCACATATTTCTGCACACTGCGGAAAAGACCTCTCTAGTGGAAGTGGGACCTGATCTTGTGATAGGTCCTGCCTATGCCCTGATGCCCTCCTTCTAGACTCACATGGTAGTGATGAAGGACATCCGGCTGCAGCAACTCGGGGATCACTAATTTCGCCAGTCGGTCCCGGTCTGCACTGTCTTGGTCGGCATCGCGGCAGTAATCAATAATCCATTATCATCCACTTCGTAGCTATCCGCGATCTTGGTGCACTCTTTCGCTTGATCGTTTGCCAACTTGGACAGTTCACCACGCAGGTAGGTCTTCAGCTTTATAATCCATTCCTCTTCGTCCTGCGCCTTAAGGATCCGTTCCAACATTAACTGTTGCACTGCATATTCGTTCAAACTTTCATTCGGGAACGGTGGCGAGACTTCTGAGCTTTCGATCTCGTCGCGACCATCACATGCACCTGGACTGGGGCGATCTTGGGTCTGATCACCTCTGGGAGCCTGTTTATATTCACCAATTCATCCAGAACGGCCTTCTCGGTGATCGTAGCCCCGGTCTGGTCTTGCATGGCCTTGGTCGCGAGGTAGTCGGCGCTTCTGTTCCAGTCCCGTTTCACGTGAAATAGCTCGTGGTTGGGGTGGTCCTTCAATGCCTTAATTACTCGATCATTAGCGTCCTTAGTCGTGGTTCTTCCAGCAGTTTGGACCATCATGTTTGCTCGACCCACAGTGGGAGCACTTCTGACGAGGTCGGTCCGGATCGTACTTGTTTCTGTTCCTTCCCTTCCGGTCTACCTGGTCGGACTTCGACCTGGTCTTCGGGGCAGGTCCCACAACATAGACGTTACGATACTGGTCTTCATCCGATAACTCCTGGCTGGATTGACTTCCACTTTCCCCTTCCGATCCCGTGCTGGCTTTGGCTACGATCGCCTTGACCGCTCGTGTCGGTCTGGTCCAGGGTCTCTTGACCGGATCGGTCTGGGTCTGTGTCTTGGATCGGTAGCGACCTGATCCACCAGCACTCTTCGTCCTCATGCTACGCGACTGCTGCAGCATCCGCAGGGTCTGTTCAACTTCACCCGCGTCCCTAAGACGCAGCAGAGTAAGCTGGTCCGCCAGTTCTTGATCGTCCAGAGTACTAATGTAGTGACCCACATGTTCCAGAGCAGCACCGTTCGGCGGGTTATTCTCTTTAATCGTTATGCCGGCACGAAGTGCAGCCACGTTCAACCGATGCAAATACTCTATCGGTGTCTTGTCGCTCCGCTTCTGCATATGGTGATACTTGCGGGCACTCGAAAATCCGGAGTTACAATATTGCCCCTCAAACTCTGCACATAGCTGGTCCCAGTCAGACCGGGCATCCCGACCTAACTGTTGGATCCTGTTGGCAGCCGGTACTTTCAACAAATCCCGGAAGATGAGACACTTTTCACTTTTCGGGGTCTGGTCTCGCAGGAACGCAGACTTGACCCGACCGAACCAAGACCGGGCCTGGTCTTCATCAGCATCCTTGCCAGTGAAGTCCTTGATGTCGGTCGTCGCGGACATACGGATGCGCGTAATCGCAGCAGATCCAAAGTTGTAAGCAATAGTGGAGGCTAGGTTAGCCTTGCGTGGCTTGCCAGCGCCCGTACCGTCTGACCCACAGTAATCGTCAAGACCGCCGACCGACTCCATGTCACAGTCACTTGTCTTGCTTGGTCTATGCGGTCTGGCTGGTTGCGGCTTGCGCTTCCCTTTGCCGACTTGCTTATCACTTCGAGTGGGCTTGTCCACAGATGTTACCGATTCCATATCTACATCTCGGCAAACATTGGCACTTGGCTGGCTAGACCGGTATAGGACATGTGGGCACAGAGGTGGTCTGACCCGGTCTTCCATGAAACGTTGCATCATCGTCTCAAACATGGCTTGGACGTTGGCTGGCGTCATGGGCAACGTGTTGATACCCTTCTTTTTGCGGAACTGAGGCCTGTGGAGCTTGCTGGAGCCCCGACTGGCAAACAGCCCCTTGCTGCCGCATGTCCCTTTTTTGTTCATACCGGGCATGGTCCACCCCCATGGTCATCCGCTTGACACCGGTCTCCAACTCTGATGAGCTGTTAGAAGCCGGTGGAGACTGGTAGATCGATTCATCGGAACCAATGTCAACAAGCTCTGTGGAGGCTTCGGCGACCTTCATTGCCGTGGTGGGAGTTGGGCGGCGAACCGCCCCCACCAGTGGCACCAAACGGTCGTGGAGGTCCGACATCGACGCCTCCAGTCTCCAAGCATCAAATTCAAACAATTTATTGACACCGGCGGGGTTCTGCATTTTAATGCCAACCTCCGCCAACATCGCCACCAAGTTCTTCACCAACAGTAATGGGCGATCACTCTGGATCGGCTCGGTAGTGGGACCGAGAAGATGGTCGGGGATCTGGAGGTTCAACACCCGAAAGACCTGGTTTTGGCGAACAAATCGCTTCAATTCAAAAATTTAATACATCTTGTTTAGGTCTTCTTCAGTGATGCCTCCATCTCCGACCTGTGACTTTTCTTCAAGGTCGTCTTCGTCGGCCGGCATTCCCAACCCTTTCTTGGGCATCTTGGGGACCTTGGGGAGGTTGGTCTGATCGTTCTGATCAGCCTCCAAGTATTTTTCGTCTTTTAATTTTCCATCAACTTTTTTATGCATATACATAGGATCAGGACCAAGGTCCTGATCCTTTCCGGGACTATAGCAGGACTTGCTATAGACCCGATCGGCTCCGGTGGGAGCCTTTTGGGGAGGAAAAAATTTATTAATCCCTATCTGGTCTCCACCAGGCCAGACCGGACATCGCCATCTTTATCGAGAACGAAGACGTAAGGTGATAGCCTTTCCTTACGCCCTCTCCAGAACGATTCCAAATTCAAATCTTCAAATTCAATCTTTGATGACACCTCGCGGTGATATCCACGATCACCAAGTGATCCGGGCACGCGCACCATTGTGGTGGAGTCAAGTTCGAAATCGAATACATTTGTATCGACAACCTGACCACCACCATCGTGCCCAGCCTTCCAACTTACGGGGGGGTACCCCGCGGACCTCCACTCGAATTCTGGTCCGATCGTCCACTTCTGGCAGACGACCGGTCATCATCCAAAGACACCTTGTCCGATTCACTTAAGTTCATCTCACCTTGTGTACCCGATGGAATGGGCTAGTTACACACTCGGTGGATCGGGATCGCAGATTGATCTGATTCTGTCTTGAATATCGGAGACCGTGCTGGTTAGGTGTACCTAGGGCGGAACTCTTCACCCCAGGTACGTACAGGCCAGAAACACTTCCAAAAGATAAATTCCAATAGGTCGATCGTACAAACGATCTAGACCTGACCAATACGAAATAATAGAGGGTAGACCAATCAACCGGTCTAGCCCCTGACCAATATGAGAGAAGACCAAAACCGGTCTAAACTCAAACCAATGTTACAATGAGCCAATGTGTCCACGTGAAGACCCAATATGCCCGTGAAATTCCACAAACGATATCTCCACGTAAAGACCAATCCAGTGAATAGCACGTTCCAAACGTACTTGACTTAAACTTGAGGAAGTCGACCAATGCGTGCTCCCGTCGGGGGACTTCCGGCTGGCCAAATGCGCGTGTGGCGCGTCCAGACCGGGTATAATGAGCTAGAGGGGATTTCTCGACCCTCTGCTCCCAAACACTCCGCGGCGGGCGGAGGTGACTGATGCACATAGCAAAGGTTTAAACGACCTCCTGTTGAGGGTTTTAGCCCGAAGGCAAAACTAAAAGATTCCAAACGACTTTTTCTCTTTTAGGCAAATTCACAACTCAAACCAATACTACCTCCCTACGGTCCCAATATGTACCCACATGAAAATATGTAAAATACCCAATGTCAGGTGACTCACCAAAACTTGCGTTCTTGACACTCCTTGAATCTGATAGGCTAAAAAGCCCCCCTTGTTTAGACCAATCCGAAATTCGACCAGCTGCCTGGACCAAAAGTGACCAAATTTGTGGTACACTTCACCACAAAGCTGTTGTTCGCTGATGTGCTTTACCATAACAATAAACGATAATTGACCACTTGACACGCAACATCCACTTAGTTAGACGTCTTTTCACTCCAAACGTAAACTTCCACGTAGTCAATCGCTATTCCACGTGATAAAGTCAATATAATCGATAATATCCACAAGAAATTTAACAGTCGTCACAACCACAGTCTTGTATGTTAATGCAATATTAGGTAATCGGGTAAGTTGCACGCTGTATGCGCGAGGATGCGTGGTTCCAAGAAACAACGGTAAGATAAAGCGCCTTGTCGCAAAGAGATTCAAAATGCAAAAGTAATAAATTCGACTTATAGTCTGACACAAATACACAAAAATTGAGTATACCTACTTTTTGGTCTTGTGCGAAGAAGTCCAACTTTAAATGCCTTGATGTCTCCATACAGCGCTGCATTTCAACAGAAGCCCGTGACGGCGCTTCATAATCATTAGGTACCGCTGGTGAGCCTGGTCAAACATTGGGCAACGACCTTTCCCGCTCGATCCGTCCTTAACGCATCGCGAACTCGCCGAATGTGGGTGTACTACACTCTGGATCTTCGACTTCGCATCGGCCCCATCAGACACACTGCGATCCACTGATTTCTTTATCGAAATAACCCACACGACCCTGGGACCCAGTGGGACGGCGCTCATCGCTTCCACAAAGAAGACGGATAATGCAATAGCACTTGGGACCGAAGAATGCAACCCTCGATTTCCAATAATATACTATTAATAAATTCCACGCTTGTCTACAATAAAAAAATTTAACCCATCAGAAGGCATTAGCTATTACATTCCTTCCGGTATGAAAAAAATACATTTAATATAAGGATTAAAGTTAAATACTACGTAGAATGTGCCCGACTCAAGTGGCCGAAAACACAGCTTCGCCCTCTTTCAACGTCACTTGCTGACTCTATACCCAGAACAACACGAGCGATTTGATACACGTCCGGAGCCAAGGAGTAGGTTGATCATGTGAGTAACAGCAAAAAAAGGGAATTTACCGCATTTCAACAAGTTATAGGCTCCAATAAAGTTTGAGCGTCTCCTTCTGACCCAGAACCAGTTTCAGAGATGGGATGCCAACGTCATATCTATGTATCAGTCATTATACATGTACATATTGTATATATCAGCAAGTTCAATGAAGTGGGGGCTAAAACAATAGACGGGATTTGCTGACTTTATTTGTGTCGAAAAAGAGCTGGAATCTATCGTTACTACTCTTGAAAAAACAGACACTGTTTTTACTCTTGATCGAATTTTACCACAAAGGGCAAAACTCCTTTGCGGATGCTTCTTCCTGCGGGATTGTGTCCGTCTGATGGATACTATTAAATTGTCACAAGGGGCAGTAACAGACCCAGCTGTTTGACGGATCGTTGTGACTTCTGTTCTGATTTAGTTGGATCGATAGTTACAGGACACACTATCCGTTGAGCTCCTCGCTTACAACATACTTTGATGCTCGCCATAGTCGAATGGGCACCTGCACATGTCGCATGCGACATTCCTTGTGGCGGTTCCCTGTACAGTTTAATATTATTGTCAGCACAGTGGCCGGAAGAGTATCCACAGTCAGTCGCGCGTACTAAGAATACGGCCCATGGGTTACGTAATGTGCCCCCCCCCCACGTCGTGTGCCTCCACTCTGAAAATCCAGCTCTAGCGTAGAAGAGAGCAAAGTCACTCGACCCGTCGTGCGCTGGGGTACGCCTTGACCCACCCGTCTCGAAGAGGCACCTCGCTGTCGTCTCCTTGTTCTTCTTCCACCCGCCTCTCTCGTGCTATAGAGACACGCTATCTACTCTACCAACGAATGTTACGATTATGCAAGTGTGCGCTCGTGCTTTGCTCCATTTGGCATCCATGCATCACTCTATAGGTAGCAGCAGTGTCCCTTGTCGACGCAATGCACAGCATTCCGTCCTGTATACTCGATTAAGAACCAGACGCCCGCTCGATCGTCAGCTGCAACGCGACGGAGCTGTATAGGACACTGTTCGACTCGATTGTCTTGCGTGCTGCTTTACGACCACTCGAAACGTGCCAGTCGGTAATCATGCACGTGGTAGGAGAAGCATCGTAAAGGCATAAACCTATGGAGGCTCCATGAACGATTCACTACCAGCTGGACCGTGCCATCCGTTCGGAAACCATCTGAGTCCAAGGTGTCAAAGACGCCGGCTTGTACGCCAAACAAAGCGGATGTGACTTGTGGATCGGATCCCTGCCTTTCCAGTCGCTTGCGATAGGGAGCCACTGAGCCTGCTGTCCACCGTGCTTTCTGGTCGGCACCCTCATTGTCCACCCTTACTATTTTTTCTGCCTCATTCGTCATTTGACTGTCGAGCAGACACCAAACAAACACTTTAGTGTCCAAGACGTCGTCCCCATGTCAACGTTCCCAGCGCTGATGCCCTTGCCCCACCTATCGACGAATGACTTGTTCCGGTCGCACCTCCTGCAGCATCCATACCACATGCCTCGCACCACCGTGGACTCAACTTTGGCAAAGCACGCAGCGCACAAGCGCGTGGCGCTGCCGTCCCTTACTGCTCTGTCTTCCCGACTGCTTGCACCGTCACGATCCGAGCCGAAGGTCGTGGCCTCTCCTACCGGGACCCTGTCCGTCCCCCCCGTGCACTCACCGTCCACGAAGCGCGTCCGTGCACTGGCGAATGCGTCCAAGTCCATTACGCTCGAAATGTTACGTCCGCACTTTGAAAAACCCTTGGCCGAAGTGGCCAACCTCTTTGGCATTTGTATGACGCTCATGAAGAAAATTTGCCGAAAGAATGGCGTGCCCCGGTGGCCGCATCGACAGATTCGTGGTCTTCGTAAGAGCATTTGGTCCATTGAGAAGGCGCTCCGATGTTGTGAATCCGAGGCACACCAGCGTTCATACACGGAACACCTTCAAAAACAGCGACTCAAGTTGCTCACGATCCTTCGAGGACCCGTGAGCCCTAGCAGCAAGGCTGCGTTCCACCACTTGCTTTCGGAGCCATACACTTCGATTCGTGAGGTGACGTCGCCTCCAAAAACCAACTCGACGCCCACGAGTCCGACCAGAGCGTCCAGCGTCCCGCCCGTCAACCCATTGCCAATGATGATGCACGCGCGACGCAACGTGTCGCACGCAACGGAATCCCAAGGCAGGGTATGTAAATTGCCATCCATTGCATCCCTTTTGACGCACAAGCACGAGCCGCGCGTGCCCAAGTACCAGTTCTAGGGCACCCACTGTCGTTTAGTGTTCATTGTTCGAGTGAGCGTGTTTTCATGCCGTAACAAGTAATAAATCGTACCCTGTCAGTGTGTTTAATTTCTGGTTAATATTTTGGCCGATTACTATCACAAAAAAAGTCATCTTTACAACGGCCGGGACCAAAATAGCAATCCTATCCTATCTAAAATAGTACGAGGCGGGGGGGGGGGGCGCAATGTCATATTAAATGCAAAATTACGTACAGTTACATCATACTTCCTCTTACGATCGAGCGCGCCTTCACCTCCAATAGATACGCGGCGAGCGAGCCATTCCACGGCGTGGCCGTCCAGTTCCACTGTCACATGGCCACCGCGGCGTCTCCCATCCGACGCGCGGCTTCCACGGCGGCCGAGCTATAGCAACAGGGTTGCGGAGCCGGCGTCCGGAGCACGGCCGTCGTCTCATCGCAGTGAATCAGTTGCTGCTTCACAAGTGTCGGGCCCGTGGCATGGGCTCCCTTTTTTAAAATCACAAGTCCTCGCGGTAAGTTAATCGACTGGTCGAGCCGCTGCATGGCATCGTAGACACGAGAGAGATGGACCCAGTGCGGCGGGTACTTGAATCGGGCCACATCCATAAGGAGCACCATGTCTCGCTCGGCATGATAGCCCCCCACGGGGGAAAAGTGTCCGTCCCCCGTTTGCCCCAAGACTTTGCGACTATAGTTGAGCACGACAATCTCCGAGCTCGTGGCGCAACTGCGCTGGATCAGGGCTCGAAACTGCTCGAGCGTGAACGCGGTCGTGGCGCGATAGTCTTCGGTCACGACGCCATTGCAACGGGCAAGACAGATAAACTCCGACATGCTAATGCCTTTTTCCTTGGCCACGCTGAGCGACGTGCAGCAGTCGAACAGTTCTTCGCTAAACCATCGCCACGGGCCCTTCCATAACCGACCCGGGTCAATCTCGAGCGCATTCAAGCACATTGCCAACGTCGAGAGACCACAAAACGCGGGTTCCGCTTGCGTGATAAACTGCTCTGCTAAGGGGAAATAAATGTGCATATAATTCGTCCTGCTGTTCATGGCCTCGAGAAAGAGTTGGCGGCCTTCGGGACTTGAGAACGCAATGCAGTCTCGTGGTAAATGACGACGATGAAAACTGCTCTGGACGATCGTGGCCGTCGATGCGATGGTGGTCTCGACGAGCTTGTCCTGCTCGGCTCGGTCCACTGCCTCTTTCGCTTGTCTCGGTGGCTGGACTCGTGTCTTGCATCCACACTCCTTCTCCATGGGCAAAGTGCACGCTTGGTCCCGCTCTTCGCAGTGATGCGACGCTCGCTCGAGCAAACCGACTTGAGCTCGGCGAAACGACTTGTGTATACGTTCACGTGAGCACAAGCGGGTCGGGTTTGTCGGTAGTAGTGATGGCTCGACCCGACGACAGAAACGGGTTGAAAGCGACGTTGATGGAGTGACAGGTGCGGGGCGCTGCGAACGTACGGTAAGGTTGCAACGTTTGTACCGAGCGCAAGCGTGAGGCGTGGCGCCACTGATAGCACCAACGAGCTCCTTTTCTTCGTGGAGGAACAGTTTCAAGTGCGTAATCATTGTACAGCGCTTGGGCCCCTCGCGGGTTCGTGACCACATTCTTTCAAAGGCGGAGAAATGTTCTCGGAAGTTTCTGTATGCTCAGATGTACGAGCTTCTTGTAGGGGTTGGCGGGTGCGTCCGAAACGTCGTCGTCTTGGACAGCGCACAAATAGCCGAATGCAAGGATGGATTTACGTGTTTATGTTTGTTAAGACCACCCAGTGCATGAGTGGAGAATCGTGCAGATGCGACCAATGGAGCGGTAGGCTGCAGGAAGCGAGGGTGTAACGTCTCTGTGCGCTCACAACGTCGCATCAACAGAAGGTCGTGGCTTTGCACAGGCGAATGGTAAACAGCCATTGGGCTGAGTCACTTAATAGGATGCTGGTAGGCCTCCTATTTGAATCACTTAATCATGAATCAAGCCTGATTCATGATTCAGATTCATTTTCCCAGGGCTGATTCATGATTCAGATTCATGAATCATGGATCACCATATATATAGTAAATCACGCATTTACAGGCTTTTAGCATAACAAATACACCCCCCAAATCATGACAGAAAAACAGATTGTGTATTCAGTAACCATAAACAATAATAAATTCAGCCAATTCAACAGCCTCACTCTATCTGAAGGAAACCCTTTTTTCTATAGAAGTCTTTGAGGCACACCAAGAGGGGACACACAATGTAATGTTTCTAGGTTTCAAGGGACTTAATGTTTATTCTTAACACGTCTACCCTGCTATTTGCACTTTTCTAAGAGCTAACTTCGACGACTACGACTACAGAATTAACCGACGGAATTAAAAGAAATTTAAGAAGCAATGAACAATAAGATTAAGGAATAACGAAGTGACAAGCGTGTCATTATTAATGAAAACAGTTATTAAAGTTATAGTGGCAACCAACCTATTCTGAGCGGAGCTGAGAATAGGCCCAGCTGACCTGTATTCATTACACACAACAAATGGTATTGGCATATATGTGCCTGCTAGCAGTTGTGCATATTGGCTCACTGTAATTAGCGGTGTAGGGTGAGGATGATTCATGATCATATATCTGAATCAAGCACTTATTCATGAATCACGGATGACCTAGATGCTGGCTACATTTCTACACTAAGAATTAATGAGTGGGTGGGCTTGCAATGTATGCTAAGACGGATGATTGTATACTAATATATGGACAGATGACTGACTGTTCGGCTACACAACGTCACTAAGTAGTGATATGAAGTGACGGTAATGATCTTTACTTAACTTGGGTCGAAAATGATCGGGCAACAAGAGTCATTAGTAAAGACCTAGACGCTAAGTGTCCATAACGTCACACCTACACATGACGTTGTGTGTAACGGGTTTACATTCGGATAACACTGAGTTTTGGTGTACATGAGTACACCACGGTTGAGGTCAGTATTGGCCGGGTTGAAAGGTTTCGAACCTTTGGTTATTTTAACCAGTAAGGGCATGGGCCCTTGGTGTGGTGGTGTGTCAGCCATCCACGTGTCAGTACACAGGTTTGTACACTACATTTTAGCTAGGTGCGAATTAGGAATATTCTACTTAGTATTGCATATAGTTTATATTAGTTTAAATTAATTTAGGCTAATTACATATTAAATATATTCAGTTTACATTTCACTCTATCTTACAGACGCACGACCTCGACCGGTCGTGCGTGTAGTGAGTGCCGTAGCGTAAGGGGAGCCCTCCTCTTAGCTACACCCTTAGTAAGGGAGCCTTGCCGTTAAGGCACTAGTACAGGCTAGAGTAAACTAACCCGGGAATCTTGGCCCCGAGTAGGAGAGCTCTCTCCTACTAAGACCTTAATAAGGGCGTATTGGCTAAGTAGCGGCGAACGCCGCTTTAAGTAAAGTATTCCTCTGTGCGCTAGCCGCACCTTGCGTATACGCACCGGCTACATCTGGTAGCACGTGTAGTCAATCCAACACCTGTGTTGGTAGACTAGGCTTCCTCTGCAAAGGATGAATCAGGATGATTGGGATAGTTTGACCCTCGTCCAGCAGGAATCCTTTAAAAGGCTGTTAGCCTTAACGGGGGAAGAAGGTATGAAGCTCCTAGTGGGGCAGGGCCTTGAGGCCGTAAAGGCAAAGGTGAATGCCCTCATCGCTCATGAGGCGAGTTGCGGTGGAGGTCATTCCACGGGGGTGCGTCCTCCATTATCTTTTAAGATAAAGGAGTTCACCGGAGAGAAGGGTGACAACCTTTATGTTTGGTTGCGAGAGGTCGAAACGCCTTCGCCACAGCAAACATGACCGCTGATCACTTGCAAGTGGGACTTGCATTGACCCATCTTACGGGCAAAGCCCGTACATGGGCGTTTACATGCTCGGAATCAGTCAAGGACGAGTTTCCTACATAGAAGGTCCTTAAGCAGAAGCTTATGGACATGTACGCAACGCCGGATCTGGTTTTCCAGAATCAACTGGCGTTCCTGAGGTGCCGTCAAGGCACTAAGGACCTGGAGGTTTATATCCAGGAGCTTAAGACCCTGTTGGCAGGGATGTACGCGAAAGCGTATTCGGACGATGTGTCCATCCCCCTCTTCATAGGAAACCTGATAGAAGGGCCAGCACGTTCGGAATTGTTCCGATGCCGACCCCAATCCCTGGAGGAGGCGTTCAAGATGGCGTTCAACGCCGAGAGGAACTTCCGTTCCTCTCAGGTGGGTCCCGAACCCATGGACCTGAGTAAGGTCGAATCGGAGGAGAAACCTACCGCTAAGAGTCACTCTGAATCTTTTTCACAGAGCTTCGAGGCAGAGCTGTTGGTTATTTTTCAGCGGCGTGGGCCGCTGAGATGATTCCTGTGTGGGAGCATGGATCATCTGAGGAACAGATGTCCGAAAAATCCCCAGCGAGACACTCGCTACAAGGGACCAAGGGTGGGGAAAAAGCCCTTGTCCAAGCCGTCGGGAAACGACGGCTCCCAGTAGGTGCGGGGCGCCTTACCGGGGGACCCCTCAGTGCTGTTAAGCCCGAGGTAGGGGACGACAGCACAAAGCCCCGAGGGAAGCGGTGCTTTCTAGCACCGAGTTGGTGTACCAGCCAGGTTTGCTGGTAGTCCTTGCGGACGTGAAAGGCTTTGATAAGCCTTGGAAAGTCTTGATAGACTCTGGAGCGTCTGACAATTATGTCAGACGGGTTTCTTTTGTGAAGAGTCGGCTGTATGCCGAGGACCTAGAGGCACGTTCTCGTGACGTTGTCACGGTCCGTCTTGCGACGGGCGTACAGGTTTCTGTACCGAAGGTCTCGATTGACCTTAAGCTGAAGTTTGCAGACTTCGACAGCTTAGAACGTTGCCTAGTCCTGGATTTGGACTCGAGTATGACCTTATTCTGGGCATGAAGTGGCTGGAACGACACGAGCCATGGATAGACTAGAAGTCTAAGTCCATTGGCTCAACGCACCCGCGGTCGGGTGAAGCATTGGCGAGTCATGAACCCACCTTTGCTCGATCGCAAAAGCGATTCTGGCGTGAGATGCCAGAGTTTGGGATGTCTGAAACGATCATTCCCAATGTCGTTAAGGAAGACTTCCTTAACGAGGGGGATTCGTCGGTTAATCCCCACGCCGTGAACGGCGAGACTGGTGAGTCGCCAGTGATAGAGGTGGAATCCTCTGAGGGTAAGCGGGAGGCGCTTAGAGAAGAGACCCGAAGTTCGTCTCTTCTACAGGTCGGAATTGATTCCGACCACGCCGTGTCCGGCGATCAAGTTGCGACTCCAGTGGTAGGGGTAGAGACCCCTGTGGTTAAGCGCGAGGCGCTTCCAAGCGAAGAGACCCGAAGTTCATCTCTTTCGCACGTCGGAAATGATTCCGATTACGCTGTTATAGGTGAGACCGGAGAGTCACCGGTGGTAGAGGTAGATACATCTGTGGATAGGCGCGTGGCGCTTCCAGTAGATGGGGCAATTGACTCCCCCCATCTGGGTCTCGGGATGGGTCCCGAGGCCAGTAGTCAGCAGTCCTATCGGATGCTGAATAGTGTGACAGGTATTGACACAGAAGGCGTAAGCCTGGAACGGTTGCCTGGGGTAGGCGAACTGTTGTCGTTGGAGGAGATGTCTTTCAACGAGTTTGAGACTTCTTTGAAAGCAGATGAAATCGACGAGGTCGTCGTGTTGCGTCCGGAAGAGGAGTTGAACTCCTCATCCACGATGGACGAGACAGTTTTGGTGAAAACCAAACATGCATTAAATTCCCGAAGCGGCCTCAAGATCCTGAAGACCCTTACCATTCCTTACTAAAGGAATTCGGAGCTGTCATTAGTGACAACCCGCCGATGGAGTTACCACCGGATCGGGGAGTCCGACATGAAATTGATTTGGTTCCCGGAACCAAATACTGCGTCACTAGGCAGTGGCCTCTCCCCAAGGAGCAATGCGACGTCATCGACGCATTCTTCAAGGGGAAAGAAGAGGCAGGGATGGTACGGGAGAGAAAGTCTCCCCACCCATCTCCCACTTTTTAGTGTTCGTAAGCCGAACGGAAAGTGGCGCATTGTGCATGCATACAACAAGCAGAATGCAGCTACTGTACCCATGCAGACTCCGACTCCTCGGACGGATGTCCTCCAGAACAATATGGCGGGCTGTACTGTGTACAGTGCCTTAGATCTGGTGGACGGGTATTATTAGGTGCTCATGCGAGCATCCGATATTCCGCTTACAGCGGTCAGCACGCCTAGTGAAGTGCTGTGGGAGTGGCTTGTTATGCCACAGGGGCTTTCGAATTCGCCAGCAACTTTTAATCGCTTGGTGACTCAACTCTTCCGCCCTCATAGGAAGTACGCTCAGACGTACTTCGACGATATATTCGTTCATAGTCGTGCGGAAGACGACTCGTCTGATGTTCAGACGTATCTGATACACCTTCGAGCGGTGCTCGAATGTATGCGGGAGCATAATTTATATACGAACGCATCCAAATGTATCTTTGGTGCTGAGGAAATTCCTTTCCTCGGAT
>CM047582.1:2678157-2808353 GCA_026184515.1 Peronosclerospora sorghi
AAAATGCCCCATTTTCGCGCATCTATTGCAGCGAATATTCTTCTTAAATTTCGGTTGCTTCGTGTTCGAAGCAACCGCAACCGATAGTTCCATCGGCTCTGGACCTTCACCGCCCATGCTCTGGCGCGGGTGGCTGTTTCTTGAGACGAAGTGTGAGCTTCGTCTGCCTGACTGCTGATTGTTGACATGCCGTTGCGGCATGTCAAAAGAGAAGGGCTGTTAAGCCCTTCGGCTGTACCCAGCATGCGATGACGCTGATCGCATGCTGAACTCCTCACGGATGCTCATATCAATGGCATCCCTTAGAGTCTCTGGCGGGTGCCGGTAGAGACTCTGTTTGACGGGACCATCATTGAGTCTCTTCATGAAGCCAGTGACCTGCATAGTAGGGGGTACCGGCTCATACACAATATTTGACAGCAAATATTGCGTCTTCTGAGCGTAAGCTTGGAGTTCAAGCTTACCTAGCCGGAGTTCCATAAGCTCCTGCTGACTACTTAGCTCCATTTCTGGAGCTTCAAAGTTGAGCTTTAGCTCAGCTTTAGCTCAGCTTTAAATTCCTTATAGTAAGGAACGCAGAGTCATCAGTGGCTCTGCGACTCATCGCCCATGCCCTGGCTCTGCCGCCTAGACATGTTGTGGCGAAGTACGCCTGTTGACGTTCGTAAACAATATTTTGCGCAGAGATGGCATCTTCCACCTCTGCGAACCATCTACGAAGGGGCTCGCCCCCTTCACCGGTAAAGGGCGGTACTCGCGCCTTTACTACTTCAACGCTATGCGTTGCAGGTGCAGTTGCGGTCCGCGCTGCCTCTGGAGCGGGCCGTTCTGACTTTTCTAGGTGGTTTTGCCTAAAGCGATTCACCACCTCTATCGCTTCCTCTGCGGTCTTACTCAGGAGGAAGGTAATGATGTCGGTCCCCATGGACCGAACCATTTCTACCGTCGCGTCTTTACTAGGCGACGAGAAGTGAGGGAAGTGTTTCGTCACCACTTCCAGCGTTCTCTCTCGCTCGGCAGGCGTCATGTCTCGCGCCATGATGCCGAGCAGCTCTTAATCTTCGCTCCGCTAGTTGACTAGCGGAACGGAACTGTGGTCGTTAAGACGGACCACAAAGTGCTACCAGGTGTAACAGGACTGATCCTGTTACAGGATTACACTGTGTTGTGCGAGGTAGCGCGCAATACAAGAGGGATAGGATTAGTTGATGACAACTAATACTATACTAAAACTAAATATATAAATATTTACTTCTCTATTAGAACCCCAAATTAAGAGTGTGTATTTAATGGGTGGTTAGCAGCTAATAGTATGGTAATTGCCTAACTAATATAATAATATCAAGTCTTAAACTAACTGTACTATTAGTTAACCTGCATGATTCGGTATTTATACCGAATCGACTTTTCCTTCGTAGATTATAATAACTTATAATCTATTATTTGAATTTCAGACAACGCGTCTGAAATTAAACTGTGATATTCTAACTTGAATATCTATTATGTAATGGCACCCCATTACACCACGGATGCTGAGTAATAAACCCATGGGCCGCTTGCAGAATCGTTTCCTCCGCTCCATTAAAATTAAACACAAACGTGGCATGTTCCGGCGGGGACCGTACAAAGAGTCGGAGCAGCTCGACCATCGTCGCGATATTCACGCCATCATCGGAAGCCGCTGCGCCACCTCTCGCATCATCGTAGTGGGAGGAAATCAGGAGCGAATTGTCTCGTGCTTCACGTGTTGGAGAAGAGCGCGCGACTCGGGCGAGAATGTTGGTCACATTGGCATAAATGTCTTGAAATTGGGCGGGAAAGTCCACGCCAAATGTCCCCGAGGGGCGCTGGACATCGACTTCCACGTGCACGACTTCCGGTTTGCTGGCCTTAATGTCCTTAATCTAAACCATAGAGTTAGAATACCACACAATGACACAAAAATACTTAGTGCAAAACCCAATCCGATTCTCTCGCAAACCAGTTGCAAAAACGCTCGAACCTAATTGTTGCAACAAGGAACGCGGTGTTAACTTTTCATTCCCTTTCGATACAACAGGGCGGTACCCAAAGATCATCATCTGTTCGATCACAACGCGCGCTATTGCTTCGGAAAAGTGGCTAGGTGACGCATCGAGTCCTTTCATGCGGCCTGATTGGGCCCGTTCACCAAAGGGGTTATTTCAAAACGAAATAAACGTTTATTTCGGATATGAGCAGCTCAAGAGCTGCTAATTTCAGAGTGTGTATATCGTGTGAAATAAACGTTCATATAGCGAGTGTTTATTTCACGAAAAAAACACTTTTTTCTTATGTCTGATCCCCCCCTCACCTAATGTGTCGAAACAAACCCAAAGAGCTTACTGTGACTAACCTTTTATAGTTAGTGATTATTACTGATAAGTTAGGGCCGCACGGGAAGGCCAAAGCTCTATATGGTTAGATGAGGCCATCAATCCACGGAGCATGTATGTACAAAAATGATTGGAGTCGGTAGGCCAAGTGTCAAGCCGACTTATAGGAAGGGAGAAGAAAGTGAAAATATGAGACCACCACTCAAAAGATTTTCTGTTCGTGTAATTAAGCGTCACATGACGCTCTCTAGTCCCCACCTTTTTCTTCTTCTTATGTAGCCCACATTTCTTGACGCGCTCATTATTTTCTCCTTCTGTTCCGCGTTCACTTGGTTCACCGGCTCCTTCTAACTCTTGACTTCCTTCATCCAGAAATAACTCCCGTAACTGCTTGTTCTTATTTGTGGTGGAGTCAAGTTCGAAATAGAAAACATTAGCATCGATAACCTGACTACCACCATCGCGCCCAGCCTTCCAAATTTCGATGGGGGTACTCCGCGGACCACCACTCGAGAACTGGTCCGATCGTCCGCTGCAAGCAGACGACCGGTCGTCATCAGAACCCACTTGGTCTGATTGTTTAGTGTCCATCTCACCTTGTGTACCCGATGGAATGGGATAGTTACACATTCGGTGGATCGGGATCGCAGATTGGATCGAACCGGTCTTGAATATAGAAGACCGATCTGGGTAGGTATCTCTGGGGCGTAACTCTCCACCCCAAACACAAACAGACCAAAAACACGTCCAAGAGATAACTTCCAATAGGGCGATCGTCCAAACGATCAAGACCTGACCAATACGAAATAATAGAGAGTAGACCGACCGTTCCGGTCTATCCCCTGACCAATACGAAATAAGACCAAAACCGGTCTAGTTTCCAACAAATATTAAAACAAGCCAATATGTCCGCGTAAAGACCCAATATTCTCGTGAAACTCCACAAACGATATCTCCACGCCAAGACCAATCCAGTGAATAGCACGCTCCAAACGTACTTGAGTTGAGGTGTTGAGATAGCCAAATCGTACTCCCGTCGAGGGACTTCCGGTGGGCCAAAGTGCGCGTGCGGCGCTTCCAGACCGGGTATAATGGGCGAGAGGGGATAATTCTACCCTCTTCCCCCAAACACTCCGCGGCGGGCGAAGGCGACTAGTGTACGAAAAGGGAAGAACGGCGACCCATAGCTGTGTTGTGAACCAAGACCAGAAGATGTTTCAGCCACTTATCCGAAAGCTAAAAGATTTCCTTACTTAAAGGTATAACCTCTGTCCTAAAAGGTAAAACCACAACTAAAATACTACTACCATATAGTGCCTAATTGTAACCCCACAAAAATATGTAAAATACCCAAAGTCGGGTGACTCACCAAAACTTGCGTTCTTGACACTTCTTGAGTCTGATAGGCTGAAAAGCCCCCCCCTTGTTTAAACCAATCCGAAATTAGACCAAATGCCTTGACAAAACTTGACCAGAAGTGTGCCAAATTTTGGGCACGCTTCTCCACAGCCGCCCCTGAGTCAGACCGTGTCGCACAACGACAACGGTCTGACCTCTTCCATCAAATTCAGTTGAACCTTGGTCATTCAGACTTTTCCGACATGGACCAACCATCTTCTTCATCCGTTCCAGGTACTTGCACTGCTGTACTTGACCTTCTTGCATTTCCTTAACGACCGTTCTTGTAGGCACCTCGCATACCACGTCATCGCATGTCACTTCGCCCGTCCGGTCGGTCCGGTCTGGCAGCTCCCATCGTTCTACTGCACCTCAGCCATCGGCAGGGCATCAGACCGGGACCGACGCTCAGTTTCAAGACGCACTTGAAGAGATCGCAAGTCTCCAGGAGCAGATTGCTCAACAGGCGACACAACGTAAGCATGCATGTCCGGTCTTCACCTTGGACCTGTTCTAACCTTCGTTTGTCTTCAGCCTGTATACCTCCAGCCCGTATACCTCCTGGCATCAGCAAGGCGATCAATGCCCTGCTTGCCGCCGATCAGCAGTCGAACACGCATGACCTCCAGCTGCGTCAGATTTTGACCGGACTAATAAACGCGCGCAATATGTTGACCCGCTTGGAGGCTCATCAGCTTCATCTTCGGGAGCAGCTTGTGCTGGTCCAACAGCAGCAAGCAGAAGACCTGCTTGACCAGACCACGTTGAGCATTCAAAGCGACGACCTCAAGAGGCCTCTCACTGAGCTCCGAATTTTGATTCAAGACCAGACCGAGGAGGTCCAGTCTTGTGAGCGCAAGTCGAACGATTGGACGCAGGCAGCGAACGGTCGTCGGGCGGTATTAAAAGAATGTCATAAGCGCTTGGTTGACCTGTTGCGTCCTCGTCGGCATCCGGTTGCTGCCTCCAGCGTAGACCGGTCTGCGTCGTCCGCCTTGGTGGACCTACACCGGGACCAAGAACAAGGCCGTTCATTGGCCGAAATTCCCCAGCCCAAAATTCGTCAAAAGACTAAGAAACGCGCGGACGCCCCGCGTCCCTCGAGGGCGCGGGGCACAGAGCGCGACCCTGAACTCGAAGGGAAGCGTGCGGTGCCTCGTCAGCGAGCCAAGATACAGGCGCCCCTCGTGAGCCCAAGCTTGGACGAGGATGACGACAGTAACATCGCCAAAAATCAAGCGCCCTCGACCGCCGGTGCTGACCGTGTCAAGTATTCAGAGGTCTCGTCCTGGGATGACTCCGGCGAAGACTCCGGTGATTCGGAGTTTGCTGTCCCCATCCCAACCAAGTCGCGAACAAGTCCACTTGAAAGTTTTGTTCAAGTTGCATCGACTTCGGAGCAGACCAAGAAGACCGGCCCGCATGGTGGCGTTCCACCACCTCATGCGTCGACAAAGTCAACACCTACGGTCTTGCCTGGGACGTCCAAGCTCCACAAATATGCTTTGTTGGACAACGTGGCAATCGACAGTTCTTCCCTTCCGCCACGAAAGCGTGAGGATACTTTGCCGTGGTCGCCAGGGCAAATCGGTTGTTTACGCCGGTCCACCCTGACCAAGCAGCTCCTGGCCCGGTCTTTCTCTCGTCCAGACCATTGGCTTTTCCCGCCGGCGAAGAAAGTTCCTGCCGCTTCGGAATGGCGGCCGGACTTGATCACGTCGGCACAGATCTCCTGCTTGTACGCTGACGAGCCGTGGAAGATTTTCGAGCATCCCAAGCTGGGGTTCATCTTCCACTCGACTCCGTGGGCCAATGCTTTCATGAGTCGGGTGAAATATTTTAAAAGACTCACGCTCAAGCCATCTGGGAGGCATCCCACTATCTGTTGCTTCCCCCGGAACGAGTTCGGCAAGACCCTGGCTTGACGACCATCCAGAACAAGCGCAAGCGGCGTCGGATCAGAGCGGGTGAGGCCTGGCAGTCCCTGTGCCAATATGTTTTGGACGGGATGCTGGACCACGAGTGCGACGCGACGTCGATGTGTTCTTATATCCAGTTGTACTTCACATGCCGCGGCGTCGCGTCGAGAAGACCCGGCTGCTGGCTGACGGTGGCACATGGTACCCCGGTCTTGGGTGCACTACACCGGTCTTGGACCTCAAGGATGCTTTGGTCCAACTAGATCAACAAGAACCTTGGCGTAACCAGTACCAGTACCAAGTTGAAAAGCATCCGTCGTTGACCGTCGGCCGTCTGTGGGGTGATGGCGAGTGAGGTCGTAAGTAGTCGACCAGATAACACTTAATATATATCATCGTTCTTTTTCACATGTTCGGTCATCAAATCACTTGAGCTAATTCCACCACTTTCTCCAGAGTTGCACTAGACACGTTATCACCAACCGTTCCACTTACATCGCGAAAAAACAGTCCACGTTCGTCACTCCACTATTCCAATTCCTCATATTCACAATACACAATACACAATACACAAGACACAAGACACAAGACCTTCCACCTCTTCACGTCGGTCGAGAAGACCGATGCTACTGCGTGTCTTGGTCTTGGTCTTCATGGGTCTGCATCACTGCGAAACGGTTCCGACTGACTCGGTCCCGTTCGAATTCTCGTAGTAGTGCTCCACAGTTCAGGTCGGACTCATCGATCCAAGTTGTTTCATCATGGTCCTTCCATCGGACCAGATATTCTCGGTGAGTCCGGCCGAACCTGGTCTTCTTGACCGATCGGACATCTAAGACCTTTTCCACTTCAAATTCGTCCTTCTCCAGCGGTCGTTCCCAACTGTCCTCTGGCAGTAATGATTCATCGAAATCAAATCTTTTTTCTTCGTCTACCAGACAGGGAGTTTTGGGTCGATCCGGAAATTCTCGGACCAGTTTTAACTTGGACACATGTACGATCGGGAATACCTTGTAGTCCGTGCCGGTTGTTACTAGACAGGCAGCGTGCTCACCAATCAGCTCGGCAACACGGAAAGGACCGTGCCACATGCGAGCCAGCTTCTCCGCATAGCCCTCCTTCACTCGGTCTAGGTACAACCATACCCTCGCCCCTGGTTCTATACCGTGGGGTTGGACCTGGTCGTTGTTCCGGTCTGCCCGGTATTGTGTAGCTTGACGTAACTTTTCGTTGACAATTTCTCTTGCATGCTGGTAATGTTTCTGGACCTGCATGCGCCAGCGTCGAGCATCACGATCGCGGGTCCGAGTGCAGCCAATAGGTATCGCGGCTTCAAGAGTGGACCGGGGGTCCCATCCATATGCAAGATAAAAAGGCGTTTCTCCTCGTACCCGATCGGTCGACGAGTTGAGTGCAAACAACAGCCTTTCTGCGTATTCGTCCCAATCGCGCTGGTCTGGATCGGCAACGTACATCTTGATTGCTCTTGTAATAGTTTGTACCATACGTTCTGCCGATCCATTCGCTTGCGGACGATATGCCATCGTCGCGCTCTGTTTCTGGACCAGCATATTGTTAAACGACCGGAACACGTCGGCCATGAAACCGGGTTCTCGGTCGTGTCTGATGACCTCGCTGGCGCCGAACCTTCGGAACACGCATTCTTCGTAACTTTTGGCGATCTGCTCGGCGGACCGGGACGCACTTGCCTTCGCAATAACTAGACCGGTGAACAGGTCTACCCAGATCAACAACTCAGTATTGCCATATGTCGATTTAGGCAGCGACGGTATAGGGTCCATCGATATGACCTGGAAAGGGTAGGTAGCTTCGATATTTCCGGGCGATCGCCCCTTGATTACCGGTCTACCCTTTCCGGTCTCGCAATCCGTACAACAACCCACATATTTCTGTACACTTCGGAAAAGACCTCTCCAGTGAAAGTGGGACCTAATCTTGTGATACGTGCTGCCTATGCCCTGATGTCCCCCTTCTAGACTCACATGGTAGTGATGGAGGACATCCGGCTGCAGCAACTCAGGTATCACCAATTTCGCCAATCTGTCCCGGTCTGCACTGTCTTGGTCGGCATCGCGGCAGTAATATAGTAAACCATCCTCATCCACTTCTTAACTGTCTGCGATCTTGGCACATTCTTTCGCTTGAACATTCGTCAACTTAGGCAATTCACCGCGCAGGTAGGTCTTCAAATTCACAATCCATTCTTCTTCGTCCTGCGCCTTGAGGATCCGTTCTGCCCTTAGTCGTTGCACAACAGATTCACTCAACCGTTCCTTCGGGAACGGTTGGTGGGACTTCCGAGCTTTCGGTCTAGTCGCGACCATCACATGCACCTGGACTGGGGCGATCTTGGGTCTGATCACCTCTGGGAGCCTGTTTATATTCATCAATTCATCCAGAACGGCCTTCTCGGTGATCGTAGCCCCGGTCTGGTCTTGCATGGACTTGGTCGCGAGGTAGTCGGCGCTTCTGTTCCAGTCCCGTTTCACGTGAAATAGCTCGTGGTTGGGATGGTCTTTCAATGCCTTAATTACCCGATCATTTAGCGTCCTTAGTCGTGGGGCCTTGCAGTCGATATCTCCGGTTACCTGCCTGATCACTAGGTTCGAGTCACCACATATGATGACTCGCCCCTTCTCTTGCGACGAAAGCAGGTCCAGACATACAAGTAGACCTCGATACTCCGCCTCGTTAACCGTAATATCCGGCGTGAAATCAGCAACGGCTGCAACTATAGACCATTGTGGCAACTTCCACACTATTGCAATATAGGCGCCGACCTTCTTCTTCACGCTTGCTGATCCGTCAAAACTTAAGACCAATAGCTCTTCATCATGGTCGACGGTCGGTGGCGGTCTCGAAACTGACTGCCGAGGTTGCTTCCTCGGGGCAATCGCTATCAATGCCTCGTCCACTTCACCCACCGAGGGGTGATACTGGCAGCTAATGTGCCCAATATCTCTTCCTCGCCCCTGGTGCACTTAACGACCTCGAGGGTCCACTGCGACAAGACCGCCGACCATCTGCCTAGACGTCCGTCCATCCCATTGGCTGATAATAGCCAGGCCAAAGTATACCGTCTTGACAGGACCTTTATAGGTCGGCCGACCAGCAGGTTGTAACACACATCCAGAATTCGTAGCAACGCCAGAACTTCTTTCTCGGCAATTCCATAGTTCACTTCATTTGGTTTTAGCGTTCTGCTCGTAAACGTGACTGGATGATACACACCATCGTGATCTTGCACTAAAGTGGCCGAGATAGCCCACTTACTGGCATATACGATAATGGTCGGCACTTTTTCGTGAGCGAAATGCTTGAGAATCGGTGCCGTCGCCATCTTAACCTTCAACATACCAAAGGCAAACTGTGCACGCTTCATATGATCTTCGGCCTCCATTTGCGGACAAACTGCAGCAAGACCAGAGTCGGCGCCCTGTAAAGTTGCCCGGTCTTCTTCGCGCAACATATGATAGTCATCTCCTGTAAAGTTTCCCGGTCTTCTTCGCGCAACATATGATAGTTAACTTCCCGGAGCTCGTACAGCACAGCCGCGTAGATAGCAAAGTCTTCAATGAATCGGCTATAATAATTCAAGCTTCCCAGGAAGGACTGCATTGCCTTCAGCGATCTGGGGAACGGGAGGTTACTCAGCGAATCCAGGTCCTTGGGATTAGCCTCTAGACCATTGTTCGAGACCATATGACCTAAATAGGCGACCTTGGACATACCCCAAAAACTTTTTATGGCACTGATAGATAGGTTCCAGCGGTCGCATGTCTCCAACAATCGTTCAACCTTCTCGCACAGATCGTTCCATGACGAGGCAGGTATCAGAATGTCGTCGATGTACGACCGCCTCCCTAGAACGGACGGTCTTCTTTCCCGATCGGATTCACCCTCTGTAAACACATCATAACTTTCGGCAGGGTCCCGATCGATCTTGATTTTGAAGTGTCCGTACAGTGCGTTGTCTATCAACCTTTGATAGATCTGGGGTGCGTTCTTCAAACCGAACGGCATACGGTTCCACTCGAAAAGACCAAACGGTGTCACAAATGCGGAAATCTCACGGCTCGATAAGTCATAGAGACCACCCGAAATCCACTTGCCATGTCCAGCGAACAATACCACAAGGTCTTGTCCAGGTCTTCCAACAAATCATTAATCAGCGGCATCGGGTACAACATAAGTTTAGTTAACCGATTTACCAGCCGATAGTCGATGCACAACCTAATATCGACACCGTTCTTCTTGATAACAATTACGATCGGCGAGGCCCATGGAGAGGTCTACGGTCTAATAATCTTGGTAGCCAACAGTCCTTTGATAAAATCAGAAAGCTTTTCCCGGTACTGTGGCGCCACGCGTCGACATCGCTGAGCAATCGGTTTGGCATCTCCAACGTCAATATCACAAATCGCACCACGGGCTGCAGGTGGTAAGGCATTGCCCTTTCCTATCAGCAGATGTCTTTTTTTCCATATGATATTCTTCAACTGCTCGATCTGGTCTGGACTGTTAAGGTCTTGATCACCCACTTGTAAATCATCCATTGTAACTTCGGGAGAGTCGGCAGACACTTCAGGGAGGACTGCCATTTGGCTTTAAAGCTCCTGAATATACTGTTCCCCGCCTTCATGTATACAGACTTGTTCATCTTTTGGGGCGATATCACCTGGACCATCTGGACCGGCTGAACGCCCATGGTCTTGATCGACGGGCTGTCCTTCACTGATATCGGTCTGATTAGGAACACTGTCTTGGTCCGACCTAGCAATTTCATGTTCCCCTTCTTCCGTTTTTTGCTCCGCTGTCGCCTGGTCTTGTGCTGACACCACGTTGACTAGCCTCGGCTAGTCTACTTGATGGTCCACCGTTCCTGGTGACTGCGGCGCCTTTCTTCGGACCAACATCTTTTTTGGGTGACATAACTTGGTCTTTCAACTAAAGGTGAGATATCCTCTTCCACCGACCCATCATCGCTGATAAGATCGGTGGTCGATTGGTACGCCAGGTTTTGCCACTCGACATACCGCCTCGACCCAATCGAGACGAACCCCATCTTCCTTGGTACCTTCCCTTCTGCTAACCACATGCCGACAATAGTGTTATTGCCCAGTGTCAGCGGCTTGTCACCGATATTGGTAACACGGACAAAATCACGTCGACCAGCACTCTTTACGAAGGTCGAGACCCACCGATCGCCCCTGGTCAATCACAACTTCCTCGAACGAAAACCTTTCTCAACCGGGGTGTCGGCAGACCGACAAACTGGAATAGTGAGGTCTTGGTCCCACCGGACCAGATCGGTATACGAACCATACAGAGGTCTTCGACCATCCAACTGGGCCTGGACCTCATCCGGGAGCGTAAGCACTCCATGTGACAGGTCTAGGCGAATAACAGCTGGGACCATGAAATCCATTCCTAGTAAAGCGTCTTGACCAGCCAACTTGCCAACCCAAGCGCTGAAAAAGTAGACCAGCGATCCCGACAAAGTAATTTTCAAACGCGTTCTTCCTTCGGTCATATATGAGTTTTCACCTATCCCGACGCATTCTTGTCTCTGGGTATCGTCTATACGACATCCGACCTTACGAGCAAAGGCGGAGTCGATTATCGATACTTCAGCTCCAGAGTCGAACAACATCGTCGCCTTCTGGTTATTAATCTTGCCACAGGCTTTCGCCTGCTTGAACCATTTATCAGGCGCGTGATACTTCCAGTATCCGCGGGATTCTCCAGGCAGCAAGTCCAACTGCATAACCACCTTAGTCCGGGAGTACTCATCGGTCTTCAGACTGTAGAACGGATGGTCTCGGTCGACTCAATTTGGAATAGAACGTTTATTGTCGGTCTTATCCTCCTTGTCGACATATGCCTAGATGTGAACCGTAGAATGCTCGGCTCGATCCAGATTCCAACCTGGCGAGCGTTCTAGTTTAACATCTTTTCTGCGTCCGGCGGCAGCATCCCCGCGTGCTTGTCCGGCACGTACCACTTGCGCATCATGTTAAAAAATTCTTCAATCTTGCAGTGGCCGGCCTCGTGGATCTCTCCACATGACTTGCATACGAAGAGGCAGTGGTCCGTCGGGTGGCCGCGTCTCTCGCACTTCTTGCACACCATCTTCTTCCAGCAGTTTGGACCATCATGTTTGCTCGACCCACAGTGGGAGCACTTCTGACGAGATCGGTATGGATCGGACTTGCTTCCGTTCCTTCCTTTCCGGTCCATCTGGTCGGACTTCGTTGGTCTTCGGGGCAGGTCCCGCAACATAGACGTAACGATACTGGTCTTCATCCGATGACTCCTGGATGGATTGACTTCCAATTTCCCCTTCTGACCCCGTGCTGTCATCAGCTACAATTGCCGTGACCGCTCGGGTCGGTCTGGTCCAAGGTCTCTTGACCGGATCGGTCTGGTTCTTGGAACGATAGCGACCTGATCCACCATCGGTCTTCGCTCTCATACTACGCGACTGTTGTAACGTCCGAGGGGTCTGTTCGACTTCGCGCGCATCCTTAAGACGCAGTAGAGTAAGCTGGTCCGCCAGTTCTTGATCGTCAAGGGTACTAATATAGTGACCCACATGTTCTAAGGCGGCACCGTTCGGCGGGTTATTCTCTTTGATTGTTATGCCGGCGCGAAGTGCAGCCACGTTCAACCGATGCAAAGACTCGATCGGTGTTTCGTCGGCCCGCTTCTGCATATGGTGGTACTTACGGGCGCTTGAAAATCCGGAATTACAATATTGACCTTCAAAATCCGCACATAACAGGTCCTAGTCAGACCGGACGCGCCGACCCACTGTTGAATCCAGTTCGCAGACGGTACTTTTAACAAATCCCGGAAGATTAAACAACGTTCGCTTTTTGGGGTCTGGTCTCGCAGGAACGCAAACTTGACCCGACTGAACCAAGACCGGGCCTGGTCTTCATCAGCATCCTTGCCGGTGAAGTCCTTGAGGTCGGTCGTCGCGTCCATACGGATGCGCGGAATCACAGCAGATCCAAAGTCGTAAGCAGTAGTGGAGGATAGGTTAGCCTTGAGTGGCTTGCCAGCGCCCGCACCGTCTGACCCACAGTGGTCGTCAAGACCGCCGACCGACTCCATGTCACAGTCACTTGTCTTGCTTGGTATACGCGGTCTTGCCGGTTGCGTCTTGGGCCTTCCCTTGCCGGTTGGTTTATCACTTCTAATAGGCTTATCCATAGATGTTACCGATTCTATATCCACATCTTTGCAAACATTGACACCTTGACAGGTAGACCGGTCTTGGACATGTGGGCGCATAGGTGGTCTAACCCGTTTCTTCCATGAAACGTTGCATCATCGTCTCCAGCATGGCTTGGACGTTGGCTAGCGTCATGGACAACGTGTTGATACCCTTCTTTTGCGGAACTGAGGCCTGTGGGGATTGCTGGAGCCCCGACTGGCAAGCAGCCCCTTGCTGCCGCATGTCCCTTTTTTTGTTCAGACCGGGCATGGTCCACCCCCACGCTCATCCGCTCGACACCGGCCTCCAACTCTGATGATCTGTTAGATGCCGGTGGAGACTGGTAGATCGATTTATCATCGGAACCAATGTCAACAAGCTCTGTGGAGGCTTCGGCGACCTTCATTGCCGTGGTGGGAGTTGGGCGGCAAGCCGCCCCCACCAGTGGCACCAAACGGTCGTGGAGGTCCGACATCGACGCCTCCAGTCTCCAAGCATCAAATTCAAACAATTTATTGAAACCGGCGGGGTTCTGCATTTTAATTCCAACCTCCGCCAACGTCGCCACCAAATTCTTGACGAGCAGTAATGGTCGATCACTCTGGATCGGCTCGGTAGTGGGACCGAGAAGACGGTCGGGGATATGGAGGTTCAACACCCGAAAGACCTGGTTTTGGCGAACAAATCGCTTCAATTCAAAAACATAATACATCTTTTCCAGGTCTTGTTCGGTGATAGCCTCATCCGCGACCTTCGACTTCTCTTCGAAGTCGTCGTCGTCGGGTGGCGTTCCCAGCCCTATTATGGGCACCTTGGGTACCTTGGGGACTTTAGGGAGGTAGACCGGATCGTTCCAGTCAGCCTCCAAGTAATTTTAATATTTAAGTTTTCCATCAATTTTTTCATTCATACACATAGGATCAGGACCAAGGTCCTGATCCTTTCCGGAACTATATCAAGACCTGCTATAGTCCCGATCGGCTTCGGTGGGAGCCTTTTGGGGAGGAAAAAACTTATTAATCCCGATCTGGTCCTCCGCCAGGCCAGATCGGACATCGCCATATTTATCAACAACGAGATCGTAAGGCGATAGCCTTTCCTTACGTCCTCTCCAGAACGACTCCATATTCAAATCATTCAAATCTTCGAATCCAATTTTTGATGGAATATCAGCACGGTGATATCCACGATCACCAAGTGATCCGGGCAATGGAAGTGGAGGTAGGCGTCAACATCGCGCCAGCATCACGTGCAACGACGGAATGCGGCGCGAGCATCAGGATGGTGAATCAGGAGCGGCCGTGATCGTTGAAGAGGAGCCTGGGGTTGCTACTGGTGTGGCAGTCGAGTCGTCACCACCGTCAGTGAACGACGCCGCGAAATATCAAGACAGTGCAGTGGAGATCACGGCCGGGACGTCTTGGTGGTGTTTTTACACTGGGTCAAACAGTCACATTGTGAGGGACAAGAGCCTCTTTGTCCACATGGAAGATATTTACCCGGATAGTGTCGGTGCAAGTGTGTACGGAGTTTCAAGTGAAATGCTCGCGAAGGCATCGGGCATCGGTACGGTGAGAATTGTCACACAAGTGGGTGAAAAGAAGATCGAATTGTTCGTGATAGACGTGCTCTACGTTGAGAATGTCGACCACGGGCTGTTTTCCATGCAACAGTCTATCGAACAGGGATTATAGATTGATTTTGAGCGAGAAACATGCACATTCATCGTGAAGATGCGCGTCCAGGAAGATATCCGTGCTGTGGTGGCTCAGGGCATTTGGATGTTCAAGGCTGAAGGCGCGAACCATGCGTCTCCACCAGGCTATGGTGGCCGTATCATTGCCAACTACACAGTGACCGATGGCGTTGCGATTATGGATAATTGTCACAAGAGCCTGATTCACACAAATCACCAGTATCTGAAGTTGATGGTGAACAGGGCCTTGGTGAAAGGAATGATGCTCAGCCGACGTGAACAAAAGGCTTGTGATGCATGTCACGTTGGAAAACAGAAACGCAAACGACGACAGAAGAAACTCGATCGTGGAATGACGGGACCCAAACAACTGATCTACGCAGACCTATTGTTTCCTACAAAGAACAATGGAATGGATTACACGGCGGTTCTCGTTTTGATGGATGCGTGGAGTCGTTACGTGAGGCTGCAACCACTGAAGGACAAGTCTGCTGCAACAGTGAACAAGCACATCCAGCAATACGTGGTATGGGCAGAGCGACAGGATGGTCGGGGCATCAAGAAGATCGTACAGCGTGAGTTTCAGATGGCCGATAACACGCGGTTCCCAGTCCTCCAGATCCTCACGGACAAGGGAAGTGAATTTGTAAACAAGAAAATTGCTGCATGGTACGCGGCGCGTGGCATAGAGCATGTGAAAGTGGGACCGAAAAGTTCACACCTGAACGCGTGTGAACGCACTAGCGATGATGAAGGCTGGCATGTACTCAGCAGGATTTCCAAAGTCATTCTGGATCTACGCGTTGCTGAACGCCGTGTACATTAAGAACCGTATCTATTTCAAGGCAATCGAGTGGATCCCGTATCAGCAAATGTTCGGTGTGGTCCCGCACATACACCACATCAGGCCATTTGGGTGCCTCGTGTATGTGCAGGTTCCAGTGTCACCGGACAAGTACAAGAATGATCCAAATGCTGTGATTGCTTTCCTACTTGGATATCGAGACGACACAGTTGGCTGTCTTGTGTAAATTCCCTGCGAGAACACGGTGAAGTTCGTTGCTGAAGTTCGCGTACGTGAGGATATCACGTATGGGGATCGTCACAATGTTGATCCTGCCGATCGTGGCGTCGACGAATGGCTGCATCTATCAAGCGCGCCACCCGAGAATGTTGATGAAGCGGTTTCAACGGTCACAAAGGCCCCCATCCAAGTTGACTATATGAGCACGGCTGAGGATGACGAGGAGGACAAGGACGACGTCACTGCATCTGTTCTATTTGAGGTCAACACAGTCGTACTCGACCCAGGCGACGAGAACCAGGTCAACGACAATGCGGAGGACGAGCATGGCGTCGAGGATGACCACAGTACAAGTGAACATGAGAACGCTACTGGCGAGGAAGATGACGACGTATCCGTGTCTGATCACTATGGATCTGAGATAGAATATGTGGGAAATGATGGTCGTGTTGACCGCTCGGACTTATCGGTCGATGGTTCGGCCGAGGGGGGCGGAGAGACAACAGAAGCAGCACCGATAGAACGAGCTGACGGGCGGCGCGAAGAGACAACAGAAGCAGCACCAACAGAACGAGCTGTCGAGTGGCGCGAGGCCGTAGCAACTGCAGAGGACGCTGGCGAGTTAGCACCACGCAACAGCGACTCCGGCTCTTCACAATATCCTGAGACTGCGGTTCCCTACCAGGACTGCGTAAGCGCGTCGCTCGCAGCGAAACCTCATCCGAATTGGAGAGGAACAGAGTTGGTATCGACACGAAGGTTCGTCGCACGGGACCTCGTGAATGGTCAAAGATCCGTGCCCGACGAGATATGATGACCTTGTTCGACTTGCTAATATGGCTACACGAATTATCGGAAAGAATGGCAATGCGATCAAAGATAAGAGTCTTAGGATCCCAAAGAACCGACGTGCAGCTATGCGTTCTAAGTATGCGGATTTCTGGAGACAAGCAGAATGGCTGGAGATGGACGCGTTAAAAGACGAAGGTGTTCTCGTATAAATTGACGCAAAGATGATCCCGAACTGTCAGAAAGACATGGGTGTATGCGCTAAAAACGGACGCTCACGGGTACATAATCAGGTTCAAGGCGCGTCTCGTCGCCCTCGGTAACTGGCAGAGACCAGGTATTGACTTTAAGGAGACATTCTCTCCGGTGGCGAGGATGTCGTCGTTCCGCGAGTTAGTCGGGATTTTGGTGAAGAATAGACTCCGTCTGTACGGCGGCGACATCAACACAGCCTATTTAAATGCGTTTCTGGAGATCGAGCAATATATCCAATCCATCGAGGGATTCCCATGCAGTGAACCCGGGCATATTTACGCTGTGAAGAAGGCACTGTGCCTCCAACAATCCGGAAGGGAATAGAACAATGAAATTAAAGGATGGCTTCTAGAACGTGGATTTGCGAGATGCGCTACCGAGCCCTGCCTATACTACCTTTTAGACGGTGATACGATCATGTATTTGCTCGTGTAAGTCGACGACGTTGAAAGCGCGACGAACGATGAGCAGTTCAAGTGTGAACTCTTTGTGGATCTCGAACGCGAGTATGGTCTAAAGGATCAAGGCTTACTGACGGAATATCTCGGTGTGGAGATTGTTCAGAACGATCATGGTGTGTTTATTTGCCAGCAGAAGTATGCTAGAGAGATCCTGCACAAGTTTGGTTATGACGGTGCAAAGAAGTTTGGAAACCCAATGGAGACGAATGCACGACTTAGACCCAGTGATATGGACGAGGCTGTGGACTTTAGTTTCGATTACCGTGGTGCTCTGGGTATGCTTATGTACCTAGCAACGATCACCAGGCCAGATATTGCCTATGTGCTCGGCCAGCTAAGTCGATTCGTCTCGAGACCGACGGTGAAGCACGTTGGGGCTCTAAAGAGAGTCCTCCGGTACCTGTCTGGTACCAGCACGCACGGTATTTGGTACAAGAACGATGCCCTAGGCTACAAGGATGATGCAGTTGATCTCGTGGGATATTGCGATAGTGACTGGGGCAGTGACAGTGAGACCAGGAAGAGCACGAGCGGCTTCGTGTTTGTAGCCGGTGTGTATACGCACGGTGAGGCTAGCGCACATAGGAAGATTTCCTTAAAGCGGCGTCTGCCGCTACTTAGCCGATACGCCCTTATAAAGGGGTTAGTAAGAGAGAGCTCTCCTACTCGGGTCCAAGATTCCCGGGTTGGTTTACTTCTTAGCCTTAACGGCTGTGTTACCTTACTAAGAGTGTAGGTAAAGGGGGGGCTCCCTTTACACTACGGCACTCACTACACGCGCGACCGGTCGAGGTCGCGCGTCTGTACGATAGAGTGAAATGTAAACTGAATATATATTTAATATGTAATTAGTCTAAATTAATTTAAACTAATGTAAACTATATGTAATACTAAGTAGAACATACCAAATTCGTACCTAGCTAAAATGCAGTGTACACACCTGTATACCGACACGTGGATGGCTGACGCTCCACCACCCAAGGGCCCCTGCCCTGATTGGTTAAAATAACCAATGGTTCAAAACCTTTCAAACCGGTCAATACTGACCTCAACCGTAGTGTACTCATGTACACCGACACTAAATGTAACTCGAATGTAACCCCTTTAAAGTGTTCACGATAGCGGGTGGAGCAGTCTCGTGGATTTCTCGACGCCAACCCATTGTTGTCCAGTCTACTGCTGAGGCCGAATACGTGGCGGCCTGTGAGACGAGAATGGAGGCGATAGTTCAAGCCAACATTCTGTCGGAGATCATGCCTGGATCAAAGATCCGACCGGTGATCATCACCGACAACAGTGCTGCTCTCGTCATGGCAACGAATCCTACGTTCTCGAGACGCACTCGGCACATCGAGCTGCGATGGCACTACGTTCGCGACCAGGACCAGCGTGGACTGATCGAGCTAGTGAAGGTCAAAGATGAGGAAAATCCAGCGGACGCATTCACCAAGCCGCTGGACAATGTGCAACTAGAGACTCTGTGCAAGATGTGGGGGTCTCAACAATGGAGTGAGGATCGGAGCGTTCGGCTTCGAGAAGGGCGTGTTAGAAACCGGATATTTTCTATCCGTTTCACGTCCATCCTATATTTGAAGTGTACCGGGCGGGGTTTTAATCACGAAGGGTCGCGCGGTGGCCCTGCATATGATGGAAGAGCTAGAGAGAGGTAAGAGAACTTGTCTCCTAATACATTCAGTTCCTATTCTACCACGTGGCCCTCATTTACGCTTTCTAACAGAAAGTGAACCGAAGAGTTATAAAGAGGTTGTAATCAGTGCGAATATGTGGAGAAGCGTGCCCAAAATTTGGCACACTTCTGGTCAAGTTTTGTCAAGGCATTTGGTCTAATTTCGGATTGGTTTAAACAAGGAGGGCTTTTCAGCCTATCAGACCCAAGAAGTGCCAAGAACGCAAGTTTTGGTGAGTCACCCGACTTTGGTTATTTTACATATTTTTGTGGGGATACATTTAGGGACTATAGGGTAGTAGTATTTTAGTTGTGGTTTTACCTTTTAGGACAGAGGTTATACCTTTAAGTAAGGAAATCTTTTAGCTTTCGGATAAGTGGCTGAAACATCTTCTGGTCTTGGTTCACACCACAGCTAGGGGTCGCCGTTCTTCCCTATTCGTACACTAGTCGCCTCCGCCCGCCGCGGAGTGTTTGGGGGCAGAGGGTCGAATTATCCCCTCTCGCCCATTATACCCGGTCTGGACGCGCCGCACGCACACTTTGGCCCACCGGAAGTCCCTCGACGGGAGTACGATTTGGCGATCTCAACACCTCAACTCAAGTACGTTTGGAGCGTGCTATTCACTGGATTGGTCTTGGCGTGGAGATATCGTTTGTGGAGTTTCACGAGCATATTGGGTCTTTACGCGGACATATTGACTTGTTTTAATATTGGTTGGAAACTAGACCGGTTTTAGTCTTATTTCGTATTGGTCATGTCTTAATCGTCTGGACGATCGACCTATTGGAAGTTATCTCTTGGAAGTTTTTTTGGTCTGTTTGTGTCTGGGGTGAAGCGTTCCGCCCCAGAGATACCTACCCAGATCGGTCTTCTATATTCAAGACCGGTTCGATCCAATATGCGATCCCGATCCACCGAGTGTACAACTAGCCCATTCCATCGGGTACACAAGGTGATATGGACACTAAACAATCGGACCAAGTGGGTTCTGATGACGACCGGTCGTCTGCTTACAGCGGACGATCGGACAAAATCTCGAGTGGTGGTCCGCGGAGTACCCCCTCCGAAAGTTGGAAGGTTGGGCGCGATGGTGGTAGTCAGGTTATCGATGCTAATGTTTTCGATTTCGAACTTGACTCCACCACAATGGTGCGCGTGCCATTGATTTTGTGTAACGGGGTTACATTCGGGTTACATATAGTGTTGGTGTACATGAGTACACCACGGTTGAGGTCAGTATTGACCGGTTTGAAAGGTTCCGAACCTTTGGTTATTTTAACCAATCAGTGCAGGGTCCCTTGGTGTGGTGGCGCATCAGCCATCCACGTGTCGGACACAGGTGTGTACACTACATTTTAGCTAGGTACGAATTTGGTATGTTCTACTTAGTATTACATATAGTTTATATTAGTTTAAATTAATTTAGGCTAATTACATATTAAATATATTCAGTTTACATTTCACTCTATTTTGCGAACGTGCGACCTCGACCGGTCGCGCGCGCAGTGAGTGTCGTAGTTAAGAGGGAGCCCTCCCTTTACTTACATCCCGTAAAAGGAATACAGCCGTTAAGGCTAAGAAGTAAACCAACCCGGGAATCTTGGCCCCGAGTAGGAGAACTCTCCTACTAAGCCCTATACAAGGGCGTATCGACTAAGTAGCGGTAGATACCGCTCCAAGGAAGAGTCTTCCTTTGTGCGCTAGTCGCACCGTGCGTATACGCACCGGCTACACTTTGTCCTTCCCCGGACAATAGGCTCGGAGGTGCCCAGGCTTTTTGCACGTGTAGCAAATCTTCTCGCTCGTCTGACCATCACTCTGCTGGCCAGATTCGGCTTCCGCGGTGACCTCGGCCACCGCCACCATCACCTTGCTGATTTTTCCCGCGACCACCTTTATTTCCACCGCCACGTCGGCCGTTCCTTCCGGACATGTTTCCGCAGGTGTTTTGGCCACCGTTCCTTTGTCGTTTCTATTGTCGCTCAGCGGCTTGCTCATAAGAGTCCACAGGACCTCAGGTTGCAATTGACCACCATTCCTTCCGTACTTAGTGACTCCTTGTAGTTTTCAAATTCATACAGATCTGGGAGCCCATTGAGCAACATCTCCTTCATGATGATGTCGTTGACAATGTAGTTGTAGCTTGCCAGTTCGGTACGTAGTCGGAACATCTTAGTCAAGTACGCTTCGACATCCTCCGTGGTCACACACCTTAGGGAACGCATCTCATCCGTCTTCGTCACGATGATTCTTTCTCGAATAGTCGGATCCGAGCGCTTCTCGTTGATCTAGCACGTCTTAGCCCACATGTCTGATCTAGACTCGAGATGGTCGACCTGCTGGAACTTGTCCGTCGGTAATGTCGCTCCGATCAATCGCATGATCGTGTACTGTCTTCCGTCGAAGGCACGCTTGCCTTCCTCGCTGATGAGTTCCTCACGTGTGAGCTTCAGCAGAGCAATATCATCCAGGCCGTGCTCGCGCATGACTGTGAGCATGGTCCACTTGTATTTCCGGAAGTCCTTGCCATCCCAGTTAGCGAGCAGACCTTCAGTCTTGATCTCTCTCGCCTCCTTGTACTCGTCGATTAGACGCTTCTCGCGAGCGCTGATCGTCTGGCGTGGTTGGTGGACGTGCGTCGGTGTCGTTGAAGGCGACGGCAGTAACGGGACGTCCGACATCTTTCACGACACTTTTGAGCTCTTAAACCTGTTAGAAAGCGTAAATGAGGGCCACGTGGTAGAATAGGAACTGGGTGTATTAGGAGCCAAGTTCTCTTACCTCTCTCTAGCTCCTTCATCATATACAGGGCCACCGGGCGACCCTTCGGGATGAAACCCCCGCCTGGTACACTTCGAATATAGGATGCACGTGAAACGGATAAAACATATCCGGTTTCGAACAAAAAGCAAAAGTGACACCAGAGCCGAACGTCCCACCAAGAGATCAAAAGGCGGTGAGTTTAATGATCAAGAAACTCTTGGAATTAGTCTTTCCAGGGGAGCCGTTTACATCAGATAACGATCCCAAGTGGCTGGAGATTGGATTCCAGCGAGGTGACTGCAGCATCATGTACTTGCATAGAAATTGGCGTGGAGTAGAAGAAAACATCAAAGTAGCACTACAGATCAATCATCGCTATCTTAATGACATTAGTCCTCGTGCTGCTCGCATCTTCATTAATCTAGCCCGATTTTACAGAGACCAGTAAGTGCTACTGTCAAGCGTTCAGTTGTGTACAGTGCTATAAGCTTACTGTTATTATTACTTCACTAGAAACGCTATAAAGATAGCATTGCTGCTTAAAAAAATCACAGGAGATTTGTCAGCAACCTTTACTCAATACTCGCGACGTTGGATTTTGTATCGGTGCGATTTGCGATGCTTGTGTGCAAATTGATTCTGACTTCAACGAATGGAGCTAGAGCAAATTGGAAAGAGCTTATGGCTGGAAGGCAACGAAGAAGAAGGCAAGATTATGGAAGGAAAAGGACGGTAGATGAAAAATCTCGGGTTCTCGGCAATGGAGCAAGATGCATTAAAGGGAATGTTCAATGCCAGCACCATGAGCAATGAATGCAACAACATTAAGCGCTCGTTGCAAAGTGGTGATAGCGAAGGAAGTTACACTTCAGCAGGCCACCTCTTTGCCAGAGTCAACGAGTATGACATCGTTGACGCTGGGCCACTCGTTTCCCGCAGGTTCAATTTCCCAGGTAAGTTGTTAGGTAAAAGCGGAGTCCACTTAAGAAGGTCGAGGCCATCGCATATGCCCAGCTGCGTTAATCATTCCATTTATTAGCCACAGCGAGTAAAGATCGTACGGTACGTATTTGGCGCCTTACAATTCATCAAGATGATCATTTACGAGCGGAGGTGAAAGAAGTTGCACGGAAGCATCATCATGATTCCGAAGTCTGGAGAGTCGAGTGGAATGTCACAGGCACGATGCTCGTGTCTTCAGGTGATGATAGCACCGTACGGATGTGGAAGAGCGATTTTGAAGACGAGTGGGCGTGTGTTAACACGATCTTGTGAGATTTAGGCCCTGTTGCACCGCCTCCAATGGATTTATGCACGAGTTAAGCTAATTATCAATAGAATGAATCTATTATGATTCTTTGATTAGGCCACATCTACTCATCCTGGATTACTTTCTTGCGTTTTGGATCTCAAGAAAGTCACTGAGTACATCCCGATACTCAGTAATGTTGCCTTCTCCTATGGGCGTAGATCGGTCATTTTGAGCTGCTCTTTTTTGAACTGTTCGTGAGACTTTGGCAGGCCGATCTTCATAAAAAATCCTCTAGATACGTTCGACCACGTGGAGCTGCAAGCTCTGTATTTGTTACTCCTTTAAATACAGATTCTTCAGGATACAATAAACCATTGGGCATTGACAACATCATCGCTATAGCTTCGATTGAACGTTGAGCTGGTGCTGGGATGTCTCTCTGGATTATAGGTATACCGTATAGACGCAAATCCATCGTGTTATTTTTCCAGCCATGACTCACTGGGCGACATCAGATTGCTGCTCATCTACATGTAGAATATATTCCCCAGGCTGAGTCGCTATTCTGAGTGGTGATGCCGAAGACGTGGGTGCTCGGTAACTTCGCCGTATCGGCGCCACCTAGTGTCTTGGCGTGCCTATATGACAGTACATGTCCAGTTGATCAAGTGCAATGGCAGAAGAACTAGCCTTCTCCTTCATCTCTGGGTTCAATTACGATCATAGCCACGGCACCAGTATCTTGATTAGTAGGTTTACTGAAGTTCTTCTTGAAAATTTTCGATATTACTTAGGAAAGCGCTGATCCATGGAAATAATTTTTGGGGGGCGGAGAGGGGGGACAAATAGCCAAAATGGGGGGGGGGGCAAATAGCGCTTTCCTATTTGTGAAAAAATATTCGAAATTCTCATTTGGGGGGGGGCGCATTAGATTTTTCCTAAATATAAACAAGATCCCCACACTTTTTGTCATAAGGCGCAAAAGCCCCACCTTTTTTGTAAAAAGTCACAAAAGTTTCACCCTTATTGTCATAATTCACAAACGCCCCACACTTTTTGTCAAAAGTCACAGAAAACCATTTTTTATTTATATAGTAGTTATTTAAATATAGGGAAAATTTCATGCATGCCCTCGCTTTTTGCGGAAATAACATGCATACCCCTGATTTTATGAAAATAACATCCATGCCCCTGCAACAGATTAATGTTGCCAACCCAAAGAGAAAAATGTCAGTTTCCCACTCGATAAGAGCATAACGGCACATTCGAGTCTCTCCTCTCTTTAATGACATCGAAAAGTCGCCATCACTTGACCATCGTCGACTGCGATGCTATCACAAGCAACATCAAGAGCTGACGCAATAATAGCTGCGGTAATAGACGTCTGACACGTTTGCACAGTGCATTGAACACTCTACGGTGGGTCACATTGTGCGTGCTCCCTACAAGAGGAGTGCGAATCCTGGAATACAAAGGAAGTTGCAAATATGACTTCCGATGCTGGTGCAACGCCGTTGCAACTTGCTGCTGGTATGGGTCATCACACGATTGTATCGCTGCTTAAGCCCATTACAAAGAGAGTTGAGCAAGTAGACGTGGATGAACTCATGGCGGACGAAAAGGTGAAGCTCTATGCGTACTATGAGCACGCTGATACGAGGAAGCCCCAGGATTCCTCTGTTGAAACAAAGGAGCCTGTTACGTGCGAGGAGAAATTAGAGGCGGAAATGCAGCGAAAACTCGCAGAGATTGAGAAGGAAGAGGACATACTCGTCCCTGAAGCTGTCGAGGTGAGCGACGAGCAACAAGCGGAAGCGATGAAGCTCAAAGACGAGGGCAACAAGGCGTACTTGGCCAAAGACTATCAACAAGCTGTGGATCGGTACTCGAAAGCGATTGCCCTTACACCTGCAGACGCTGTGCTCTATAGCAATCGATGTGCCACGTATCTCAGTGCGGGGGATGCCAATCAAGCGCTGCATGACGTTCACGTGTCCAAGAAATTGCGCCCTCAAGTGGCCCAAAGCGCTCTTTCGCGAGGGACAGTTCCTGGAAGCGCTTAGAATGTATGAAGAAGCTGCGTGTGCAATGTGGGCGGCCATGCAGCTTGCCCCTAATAACCGGATCATGAAGCGCCGATTCCAGTAATGTGTCAAGCGTGGCCGATCCGATCACCAAGCCAAACTAAAGTCCGCCGATGCGTAGTGAATGTCGAGTGGAATAGATGGATGCATCGGTCATAGTTCGTACTGTCGTGGCCACAATATTTGATAATGGGACTACTTTACTTGCTGCTTTTGTGCGCCATAATTTAGCCTTTTTATTATAGGGCCAGTGAGTTTAGACATCCACGACGGAAGTGGCTGTGAAATTATAGCTATATTTGGAAAAATTATACCCTAAAAGGAACGACTCGTCTCCCAATCAAAAGCGACTGGTCGATCCAGCTAGCCTCTTTTTTCTCTTTGGGTTGGCAACATTAATCTGTGGCAGGGGCATGGATGTTATTTTCATAAAATCAGGGGCATGCATGTTATTTCCGCAAAAATCGAGGGCATGCATGAAATTTTCCCTTAAATTTTAGGGACCGACTTGGTGCACCCCCCATTTGCTACGTTCATACCCCCCCATATTAATCCTTGGAATTTTCAGTACGTGGATTTACCAAAAATGTACGTGGATTTACCAATTCCCTGCACTTTATCCATACAGCATAGAGAAGGAACCGTACAACTATCTACGTCGAGGATTGACGGTCGAGCTCAATACCTTCTCGTCTCCATCATCTCCTCCACCTTTTTCTCATATCAGCCCGTGGTTGAATCGATACGTCATATATGAGCTTAGGATTCGCTGGTACGCGCAGTTGTGTAACATCAGTCAAATTTCTCTGATGGCTCTGTACGGCAGCGAGACGGACATGTTTTAGCACGTTGCTCTCTGCAACACCTGTCACAAGTAATGTCGATGACGTTAAAGTCGTTAAATTGTTGCAACGTGTACAATTCTGGGCCCTCTATAGTGCAGCGCTGCGTACACAATTAACAAGGAATGTGTTACATCGAAACATTTATGACGCCGCGCTTTTTATTGCGTTGAAACTCAACTGCTAGAACAGTAACTCGATGATGACGATGAAACTTATGCATAGAGGTCTTCGTATTCTACTACACGCTATTTCTGAGCAAGAACTTGCAATTGCTTTTCGCAACAAAAGAAATGCAATAATGTTGAGGATTGAGGATAAGAATGCTGACGATAAATCATCAAATAGACTCAACGAAGTTCCTGCTGTCTGCCTTAGGATTGCGCAGCAGGCCGGATCCTGGCAGTAGACCTACGGAACGACCAAACAGGAGGATCGGCTCCAAATCCAATTTTTTCAGCGGGGATTCCTTCGTTGAAGCGCGAGCAGATCGTATAGTTGGCGTTTGTCGTCGTAATAGTCGCTGGCGAGACGGTTCCTCTTTCCTTGTAATTGCTATTTACATGAATCAACCCAGCCGTCGGATTCACACTCACTGCTCCGTCCACGATAATACCGCGTTTAACAGGGCCTTATGTACCACAAGACTCAAACAGCCTACGGGAGTTTATCATTAAAAAATCACCGCTTACAACAACCGTACCCGAGCCTTGACCGAAGGTTATACGACGTGCGACGTTTCTAGCCCCTCCACCTGTAATCGTCGTAATACCTGTGCCAGCATTTACGTGAATAGCCTCTTGAACTGAATCTCTAAACTAGACATTCACGAACGCACAATTGTGCACTCACAAAACACTCCGCCTCCGCCAGCAATAATCACATTGCTGAGTGTTCCGCCGGCTTGTACGACGAACACAGCGTTCGCTCGGGTCATTCGAGCACCATATCGGAACGCCACATTGCTGCGTTTGTAGGTTTTCATGCCACCGTCGAATGGCGTCGTTGGACCCACTATTACTGGACTATCGATCGGTACTGTTCACATAGAAGAAGGCCACGCGCTAGTCGATCGCTCTTCATCCTCTACCGATACTTCATCGGGGGTATAACTATTCGCAGACACGTTCATCTCTTTTCCAATCAGTTTACGAACATCTTGAGTGCTCGTCTCCTCAGATAATGCTTTTACAGCTTCATAATTATAATATAATGTCCATTCGTTACTTATCTAACGCTAAGATTCAGACATGTACCTGGAGTTACGAGTGCAAAGCTGGCCACGAGCAGCAGGAGACAATGAATAATAATAATTAAAAATGAGATTTATTTCAGTTCTGTCTTGTAAACTGGAGTTTTCTTATCTCCGAAATTTTTCTTCACCACATGGCGGAATAGAACTGTCGCAAATTTATGTACAGCGTAAAAGGGGGGAATGGGGGGGTGCACGTAGCAAATGGTGTGTGTGCACCTATTCGGTCCCATATATTAATATAATATTAGGAAAAAGAAATAAAATAAATTGAGTATTAATCAATAATATTATACTCTGAATTTTATTTAGAGAGTTGGTAAAACGACACCCAGGTGTCCCAACTTAAAACGACACCCCATTTTAAGTTTACCAAAAAGGAGAAATATCCTTAACATAGCCACTTGGGAACTATCAAAAGACTACAATAATGGAAAAGATATCATGTTCCAACTGAGACAAACAAAGAATCAACAACAGACGGAGTTCAGTAGAAGAAAGCTTATGAATTGGTCAGCTACTGGGCCCAGCGCGACTAGGACAGTCTGAAATGCTTTTTATATGTCCTTTGGATGGCAATCCTGCCGTCTTACATGCGCTGAAGGTAACCGCACGCTTTGACACATGCTCTTGGAAGGAAGGGTCGCGGTGAGTGCTGTTCGCGCCTTTGACGTGCTTGTTCTTTGCTCCAGGGGGACGACCTTTGGTGCGCTGGGGTAGGGTATCGAGAGGGGGTCTCTTCACCATAGCCAGCAGATCCGCCTGTTGCGCTTCAGAAAGCTTCGAGAACTCTGCAAGTCGTTCTTCAAGGGGGCTCCGTTGTGGCTCGATCGTACTTCCATCACTCTCCAAACGATTTAGTGTTCCTTTCAGACTCCATTGATCGTGGAAGTAGGTTACGGAAAGTTTTTCGCCATTGTACCAAAGGGCACGAATCCGGTGTTTGCAGGGGATGCCGAATGCTTTGGTAGGCGATCCAGTGCAAGGCTCCTTGGGGGTATCATTAGCCATCATAATCAGATCACTCAGTTCTTCTGCAGCCAAGTTAAGAGCATGAACAGAAACTTTCATGGCGACCTCGTCAAAAAGAGAATGGGCGTTTGAGGGATATATTTTGGTATTGTTTCCATGGATGGTGACGGCAATTTCAGTACCTCGGCTGACTAGGCAACGCTTGATATCACGAACGACCTCCAGTAAGTTCTTGGTGGATGTTCCGATGTATGTTTTGACCATGTGATGCGTGCCCTCAACCCTGGATGTCTGCACTTGTCCCAAGTGTCTGTGTTGATCGGTCCACGCTGCGACAAACATTTCTTTGCACGGCCCGATCCACTCGGTTTGGATGTAGTAAATCACGCGGGGGGACTCTTCTTGCCAGGTTGATTTAAACGTGTCCCATTCCATCTCAAAGATAGCCGCGGTTTTGGCGTACATAACTCGTCGAAATCCCTTTTCCAACTAGTCCCAGCGTTCGCCCCTCGTAGTACACTTCAAATTGGCACCGATGTTCTTCCACATATTCCAACGGCAGAGGAGAATGTGGGCGGTCGGAATAAGCGCCTTCAAGGCATTCATAAGGGCCTTTTCACGATCGGTAGCAATCACATCGGGCAGTCGATAGCTGTCAAACACGCACTTCAACATCGACTTAACGGCTCTGTTGTATCTTTCTTCGGTCTTGATTGTCATTAACGAGAAGCCGATGGAGAATTTTTGGTTGTTAGGAGACATCCCAACGATGTGCAAAAGGTGAAATTGAAAGCGGTTCGTCTTGTAGGTGCAATCCATCAAGATTGCGGTTTGTCAAACTAAAGCCGTGACGTGTGCAAAAAAAGGCCAGCCAAGTTCCCATCATCGTTTCGGCGGAGACGATATACCCATTGGGTGCTATCTTCAAGCTCCTCTATCAGCGTCTCCAGTGAAGTTCGCCCATTCAAATCGGCCTTTTTGGCCTTCTTGATAGCATTATCTACCCCTTGCTGAGTGATGACGGTGTCGGGACGCTCGTCACGAAGGGTGCTGATGATCACTGCTGGGACGGTGCCATTTTGGTGTATTCGAGCGATGGTTCCCTCCGCTCGAGCAGTCAACCGTCGTACAACAGCAAACAAGTCGGCACGATCGTCGGCAACCTGGTTATGGTCGCCTTCCCTGATGTCGAAAAACCCGGTATAGGCCATCACTGTGCAGTTTGGCGACAAAATCGAAGGGACATCCCTTGCTTTTGCTTCCTTTATTCTTGTGCACTGATCCTTCAGGTAGGATCTTACGGCCTCCGGAGACAGTATCCGGGTTTCTGCCTGGACGCAAATGAAATAGATCCGTCGATTTCCTTTGGTGTTACAACGTTTCACAACAGCATATCCTTGTGACTAGGCAAATTCATTCATAGCAATGTAGAGGTGTTCACTTTCTGTATAACCTTTCCCATCAATAGGGGGAGGAAGCATGGAACGGTTGATATCGACCGTGGGCAACGATTGACACACAGTGCCATTTGCTGTCTATTCCACTACTTCCATTGGGTCATCATGCCTGCAAAAAAATGTATAAATAGATGATAACTCGAATCAATGGCGTTTGCCGTACATCTGACCATCTGGCACCGGGCCTGCAGCCGTCAACATTCTGGCAATGCAATCAAGAACTTTGTCTTCTTTGTAGCCTCTGTATCTGTTATTTGCTACACGCAATGCCGACGACTGGACGAGTCGGACTCTCAGACCGGAGATCAGTGGCTGTGTACAAAATATTCTGATTTTTGGTGAGCTTTAAATGGGGTGTCGTTTTAAGTTGGGACCCCTGGGTGTCGTTTTACTTTTTCCCTTCATTTATTCTTGAAATATACATTTTTCGTAAAATTTCTTTTGAGAAAATATTTTTTTATTAATTTTAAATTTGGAGACTCGCTCACTTGTCAAATAACTTTTACGCTGAAATCTTCAGTGAAGTTGCTAAGGCACGAAGCCAACCATGTGATTATCACAATACATGTAAGAAGGAATGTATAAGAACGAAGAAATCAATAATGTATTGTAAGCAATATGCGAATCCCACTATCCGGATGGCTGTTTATTGTTCGAGTGGTTGAAGCGTCAGGCAGGAATTTTGGCCCGTGTATTACACTCCAGGGAGTGCTATTGTAGAAAGAGCTAATACTCGTTCATATAATCTCAACTCTAATTCCAAAGCCCGTGAAGCTCACCCTATGGTCTACAAAAATGTCTGACGCTCGATCAGTACAAGCACGGAGAGAATCAAGAGGCGGGAGGAGATGTTACTTCTCCTCAATAAGCCCAGAGACCCAAGGGTCGATCGATTCCTTACTGTGCTTGATGGAGAAGAGATCAATGAGCGTAAATGGAAATACAACGTTGAGGGAGTAGACGTCTTGGATATTATAAAAACGAAATTCATGATTGACGAGCTCTCAACACCAGAAGGATATATGGCGTTTCATAGACAGCAATGCAAGCGACTGATTGGGATGACATTGCCGCGCTATCTTATCCAGCAAGTGGATCAGGTACAGAGTTGTGGGGGCCACATTTGAGGTATATGAGTAGCGCATGGATCCGGTGATTCGTCAAATATGATTGGTCGCAAGATGGAGGAACTGCGAGCTTCGAAATGCTCGCTAACTGCTGACATTGCCATCTATTAGTTGAAGATGTTCAACATTAGCATGAAGATAGCGAGCTATGGTTGACATCAGGATGAAGCAGATGATGATCAGCGGTTTCTGAACTTGAGCATCAACGAGCCGGAGTTAGGTAAGCTGGGAACAGATGCAAATTGACTCCTGAGACGCTGGAGCGCTATTTGAGCAAGCGGCCCAACGACAAGCACGGAACAGACGTGGAAACGCAGGTAGATCCAATTCATCTGCAATAAACCGCCATCATAACAACCTTGGCGCCAGGAAAATTTTGTACGTAAAAGGAGTGAACCGCAAACTATTCTCGCTGCATCACGCAATCATTCAGGGTTTGAGGTTTCGTGATTGCCAATCCTAGATTTTCAGTGTGGTCTGCCGGAGTTCTTGCGGAGAATGAGATACGATTGTTTGCTACAAAAACCAACATAGCGACGACGCAACGCGACTCAAGCCACACTTTTCTCGTTGTCATATTATATACTGTAGCAAACGCTGTGACTACTCTGGAACGATGATGGGACACACGAAAGTCCAGTGTTGGAAATTGATGGCCTAGTGCAGGATATGATAATCACGCGATGACAAGTCACGACGAACGACGCTATGTCAGAAGTAGCGCAAAAAGTGACGCCAAATGGAATTGACAGAAAGGTCACGGCCTCAAATCATATCGTGTATGTGGATATGATGTTTTACTCGATAGGAGGTGATACTAGTGATCATGAACGCGTGGAGCTGACATGGGACAGTTCATTTACTCATTGATAAGTCTGGCGCGACTGCGAGCAAGTACATGTAGTAGTATGTGTTGTGGGCCGAACGTTAGGTGAGACGTGGTGTCGCGAAGCTTATCCAACATGAATTTGATGTTGCAAGAATGAACAGTATATCCTGCATCCAGTTGAGAATACGTTAACAAGGAAATCAAACCTTGGTATGCATCTGTGGTGAAGTGTTATTGAGATTAATTGACCAGTTTGTACCAGTGTACCAGTTGTCAAGGCGGATCGATCGGGTTGGCTGAAAGGATGGAGTGTTTTGGGCCAATCGTGTGCTTGGAGTGTTTTGTACGCAAATTTGAGGTAAGGCACACGGTTTAAATGTAGTTTACATATTGGATCTTAATTGGTTTGTTAAATATAGTGTTCGTATTACATTGGGTTGCATAAGTCGCCACTTCGTAGGATTCATTCGGAGCAGAGGGCTAACACAGATCCCTCTTGGTCATTTAATCCCGTCCGGGACAGAGCTCCACCGGAAGTCACACCACGGGAAGCTCCCATTACGTTCACTCACCCCTCAACTCCCGCCACGTATGGAACGTGTTTTTTCTCGGCTGGGTTACTGCGATCTGCAGTCAAGTGCCAAGAATCTATTTGCTGGGTTACTCACAGCTATTGCAGTCAATCTCCAGAACTTTTATTGGCTGGATTACTCACTGCCACATGCAGTCAAGTGCCAGATTTTACCCGCAATTGGAGTTACGTTTACCGCTCCATTTGCAGATAGACTACACTGGATTATCTTTTCGTTGGTGTTTGGGTCAAGTACCCCAGAAGCGGTACATCCATATCGGTACCTGCCAAGGTCCGCACTAAGCGACGGTCCACCACAAGCGCGCCTGATGATCAATGGTCATGTGCAAGCAGCCATCGAGCCGATACGCGGAGTCAAAGAAGGGGATCCTCTGTCAGCGTTGTTGTTTCTTCTCGTGATCGAGCCGCTTGGGAACTTGCTCCGGCGGTACGGAGAGTATGGCATCAACAATGACTTCATAGTGACCAGCATCTTCTATGCGGACGACTCAATCATGCTCAGCACTCTCGTGACGGGATACAAGCACAGCTTGACCTTGTCGACGAGTATTGCAGGGGGTCAGGTGCGTGGCTCAACAGGACCAAGTGCGTGTTGATGAGCCTCAATCGGTCAAAGGCCGCGCCTCCAGTGGGTGATCTCCAGTCTTTAGGCTTTGATGACGTCGTTAAGTATCTCGGTCTTCTTTACGGCCAACGCATCACCGACGACTAGATTGTTCAGTTCCTTGACAAGCAGTTCTACGACGGCTTTCAGTCATGGCATCCTCGAGCACGTACGATTGCTGGCCGCCTTCTCATTGCCCAGACAATGGTCTTGTCTCGGTTGTGGCACTACACTATACACGTGGTAGTGCCCGAACGTCTGCTAAAAAATGGCAAGCTGCTCTACACCGCTTCGTTCTGGGCAGACGGTTTAGACGTGGAGAGAGGTACCTCCAGATGCTCCCGAACGAATTTCTTCGCCTGCGACGGGATGAAGGTGGACTGCAGTTCCCTAACATTGGCGAGCGGGTTAAACGGCAGCGAATCCAGCTACTTCTCCAGTCTGTACGAGACTCCGACCCGGCTGTATGCAACTCGGCTATAACAGGCATGCAGCTCATTGCGGGTTTCTTCCCTGAGTGGGGCCCACGGAAGCATCTTGACTTTCTGACCGTGAACCCCCGGCGTCACGGTTGCAACCTCAACTGGGCTAGCCTGTCGACTTGGTGGCGCTCGACGTGGCTAAATTGGTCAGCTATTCATTGGCAGGTCACGTGGCAAGACCTCCAGCAAGAAGAGAGGCTTGCATATGCACTGCAGGAGCCGATATAGTTCCATGGAGACCCGAATTTCCAGTACGAGCCTCGTTCGCGAGTTGTCGATCACGTCAGTCCGCGCCGCAGCTTGTGCATGATCGTCGAACCACAACACAGCTTCCGCCGCCACATTGCGTGTGCATTCCGGTTGAGGGCCCTCGCTGATATGCTGTGTGACGATGGGCGCTGGACTTCGGAAGACAGTTTCGCCGAATCTCACATCAACTACAGACACACTGAAGTTCGGCCGTATCAGCAGTTTCGGTGGCTCAAGAAACTGCATCAAGAGTGTGGTGGAGTCAAGTTCAAAATCGAACACCGTAGTGTCGAGAACCTGACCACCATCGTGCCCGGCCTTCCAACTTACGGGGGGGGGTACCCCGCGAACCTTCGTCTTCGATCCGATCGGATCGTCCTCTGCCGGCAGACGACCGATCATCAACACAGGACGCCCGGTCCGATTTATTCTTCATCTCACCTTGTGTACCCGTTGGATTGGGCTGGTAACACACTCGGTGGATCGGTGCTGGAAATTGACTTGTGCTCTAAATGTGGTAGACCGTGCTGGGTAGTGTACCCCGGGCGGAACTCTTCACCCTGGGTACGGGAAGACCAGTTATATTCGAATTTAGTATGCTCCAAAGGGAAGATCGCTCAAACGATCGTAGAGCCCAACCAATACGAGAACAAAACTCCAATAATTCAATAGTCCAGTAGGGAGATCCAAATGAGAACGTGATATACTCCACGAACGATATCTCCACGTAATAATCCAAAAGACGTAATAGCACGTTCCAAACGTGGCAAACTTATACTTGAGAGTTCGACTAAAGTGCACTCCCGTCGAGGGACTTCCGGCGTGCCAAGTGCGTCTGTGACGCGTCCCGGCCGGGTATAATGAGCTGGAGGGGATTATTCGACCCTCCTCTCCCAAAACACTTGTGGTGAAGTGTACCACAAATTTGGTCACTTTTGGTCAAGGCAGTTGGTCGAGTTTCCGATTGGTCTAAACAAGGGGGGCTTTTTAGCCTATCAGATTCAAGGAGTATCAAGAACGCCGGTCTTGGGTGAGTCACCTGACATTGGGTATTTTACATAATTTTGTGTGGGTACATTAGGGACCATAGGGAGGTAGTATTATTGGTTAGTTGTGGTTTTTCCAAGTAAGAGTCTTTTGGTTACGAATTTTTCCAGGTAAAGGTTTTTGGTCTAGGAATAAGTGGCAAAAACCTCTTCTGGTCTTGGTCTACACCACAGCAAGGAGTAGCCGTTCTCCTTTTCACGTACGCTAGTCGCCTCCGCCCACCGCGGAGTGTTTGGGGGCGGAGGGTCGAATTATCCCCTCTCGCCTATTATACCCGGTCTGGACGCGCCGCACGCGCACTTTGGCCACCGGAAGTCCCTCGACGGGAGTACGATTTGGCGATCTCCCCGACACTTTAAGTCAAGTACGTTTGGAACGTGCTATTCACTGGATTGATCTTTACGTGGAGATATCGTTTGTGGAGTTTCACGGGCATATTGGGTCTTCACGTGGACATATTGGCTCATTGTAACATTGGTTGTAGTTTAGACCGGTTTTGGTCTTCTCTCATATTGGTCAGGGGCTATACCGGTTGATTGGTCTACCCTCTAATATTTCGTATTGGTCAGGTCTAGATCGTTTGGACGATCGACCTATTGGAATTTATCTTTTGGAAGTGTTTCTGGTCTGTACGTACCTGGGGTGAAGAGTTCCACCCTAGGTACACCTAGCCAGCACGGTCTCCGATATTCAAGACAGAATCAGATCGATCTGCGATCCCTATCCACCGAGTGTGTAACTAGACCATTCCATCGGGTACACAAGGTGAGATAAACTTAAGTGAATCGGACCAAGTGTCTTTGGATGATGACCGGTCGTCTGCCAGCAGCGGACGATCGGACCAGCTTTCGAGTGGAGGTCCGCGGGGTACCCCCCCCCGTAAGTTGGAAGTCTGGACACGATGGTGGTGGTCAGGTTGTCGATACAAATGTATTCGATTTCGAACTTGACTCCACCACAATGGTGCGCGTGCCCGGATCACTTGGTGATCGTGGATATCACCGCGAGGTGTCATCAAAGATTGAATTTGAAGATTTGAATTTGGAATCGTTCTGGAGAGGGCGTAAGGAAAGGCTATCACCTTACGTCTTCGTTCTCGATAAAGATGGCGATGTCCGGTCTGGCCTGGTGGAGGACCAGATCGGGATTAATAATTTTTTTCCTCCCCAAAAGGCTCCCACCGGAGCCGATCGGGACTATAGCAAGTCCTGCTACAGTCCCGGAAAGGATAAGGACCTTGGTCCTGATCCTATGTATGTGCATAAAAAAGTTGATGGAAAATCAAAAGACAAAAAATACTTGGAGGCTGATCAGAACGATCAGACCAACCTCCCCAAGGTCCCCAAGATTCCCAAGAAAGGGTTGGGAATGCCGGCCGACGAAGACGACCTCGAAGAAAAGTCGCAAGTCGGAGATGGAGGCATCACTGAAGAAGACCTAAACAAGATGTATTACATTTTTGAGCTGAAACGATTTGTTCGCTTTGACGTGGTCTTTCGGGTGTTGAACCTCCAGATCCCCGACCATCTTCTCGGTCCCACTACCGAGCCGATCCAGAGTGATCGCCCATTACTGTTGGTGAAGAACTTGGTGGCGATGTTGGAGGAGGTTGGCATTAAAATGCAGAACCCCGCCGATGTCCAAAAACTATTTGAATTTGAGACTTGGAGGCTGAAATCGTCGATGTCGACCTTCCACGACCATTTGGTCTCACTGGTGGGGGCGGTTCGCCGCCCAACTTCCACCGCAGCAGTGAAGGTCGCTGAAGCCTCCACAGCGCTTGTCGACATTGGTTATGATGACGAATCGGTTTATCAGTTTCCACCGGCCTCAAGAAGCTCATCAGAGTTGGAGACCGGTGTCGAGCGGATGACCATGGGGGTGGACCATGCCCGGTCTGAACAAAAAAGGGACATGCGGCAGCAAGGGGCTGCTTGCCAGTCGGGGCTCCAGCAAGCCCCACAGGCCTCAGTTCCGCAAAAGGAGGGTATCAACACGTTGCCCATGACGCCAGCCAACTTCCAAGCCATGTTTGAGACGATGATGGAACGTTTCATGGAATAACGGGTTAGACCACCTATGTGCCCACATGTCCAAGACCGGTCTACCTGTCAAGGTGTCAATGTTTGCAAAGATGTGGATATGGAATCGGTAACATCTATGGATAAGCCTATTAGAAGTGATAAACCAACCGGCAAGGGAAGGCGCAAGCCGCAACCGGCAAGACTGCGTAGACCAAGCAAGACAAGTGACTGTGATATGGAGTCGGTCGGCGGTCTTGACGACCATGGTGGGTCAGATGGTACAGGCGCAGGCAAGGTACGCAAGGCTAACCTAGCCTCCACTACTGCTTACGACTTTGGATCTGCTGCGATTCCGCGCATCCGTATGGCCGCGACGATCGACCTCAAGGACTTCACTGGCAAGGATGCTGATGAAGACCAGGCCCGGTCTTGGTTCGGTCGGGTCAAGTCTGCGTTCCTGCTAGACCAGACCCCGAAAAGTGAAAGGTGTCTGGTCTTCCCGGATTTGTTGAAAGGACCGGCCGCCAACTGGATCCAACAGTTAGGTCGGGATGTCCGGTCTGACTGGGACCAGCTATGTGCAGAGTTTGAAGGGCAATATTATAACTCCGTATTTTCGAATCCCGCAAGTATCACCATATGCAGAAGCGGAGCGACGAGACACCGATCGAGTATTTGCATCGGTTGAACGTGGCTGCACTTCGTGCCGGCATAACAATTAAAGAGAATAACCCGCCGAACGGTGCTGCTCTGGAACATGTGGGTCAATACATTAGTACCCTGGACGATCAAGAACTGGTGGACCAGCTTACTCTGCTGCGTCTTAGGGTGAAGTTGAACAAACTCTACGGACGCTACAGCGGTCGCGTAGCATGAGGACGAAGAGTGCTGGTGGATCAGGTCGCTACCGATCCAAGACCCAGACCCAGACCGATCTGGTCAAGAGACCCCGGACCAGACCGACCCGAGCGGTCAAGTCGATCGTAGCCGAAGACATCACGGGATCGGAAGGGGAAAGTGGAAATCAATCCAGCCAGGAGTCATCGGATGAAGACCAGTATCGTTACGTCTATGTTGCTGGACCTGCCCTGAAGACCAGGTCGAAGTCCGACCGGGTAGACCGGAAGGGAAGGAACGGAAGCAAGTCCGATCCGGACCGACCTCGTCAGAAATGCTCCCACTGTGGGTCGAGCAAACATGATGGTCCAAACTGCTGGAAGAAAATGGTGTGCAAGAAGTGCGAGAGACGCGTCCACCCGACTGACCACTGCCTTTTCGTATGCAAGTCATGTGGAGAGATCCACGAGGCCGGCCACTGCAAGATTGAAGAATTTTTTAACATGATACGCAAGTGGTACGTGCCGGACAAGCACGCGGGGATGCTGCCGCCAGACGCAGAAAATATGTTAAACTAGAACGCTCGCCAGGTTGGAATCTGGATCGATCCGAGCGTTCTACGGTTCACATCTAGTCATATGTCGGCAAGGAGGATAAGACCGACAATACACGTTCTATTCCAAATTGCGTCGACCCAGACCATCCGGTCTACAGTCTAAAGACCTATGAGTACTCCCGGACCAAGGTGGTTATGCAGTTGGACTTGCTGCCTGGAGAATCCCGTGGATACTGGAAGTATCATGCGACTGATAAATGGTTCAAGCAGGCGAAAGCCTGTGGCAAGATTAATAACCAGAAAGCGACGATGTTGTTCGACTCTGGAGCTGAAGTCTCGATAATCGATTCCGCCTTTGCTCGTAAGGTCGGATGTCGTATAGACGATACCCAGAGACAAGAATGCGTCGGGATCGGTGAAAACTCATATATGACCGAAGGAAGAACGCGTGTGAAAATTACTTTGTCGGGATCGCTGGTCTACTTTTTCAGCGCTTGGGTTGGCAAGATGTCTGGTCAGGACGCTTTACTAGGTATGGATTTCATGGTCCCAGCCGGTAATCGCCTAGACCTGTCACATGGATTGCTTACACTCCTGGACGAGGTCCAGGTCCAGTTGGCTGGTCGAAGACCTCTGTATGGTTCGTATACCGATCTGGTCCGGTGGGACCAAGAACTCACTATCCCAGTCGGTCGGTCTTCCGATACCCCTGTCGAGAAAGGTTTTCGTTCGAGGAAGTTATGGTTGACCAGGGGCGATCGGTGGGTCCCGACCTTCGTAAAGAGTGCTGGTCGACGTGATTTTGTCCGTGTTACCAATATCGGTGACAAGCCGCTGACACTGGACAATAACACTATTGTCGGTATGTGGTTAGCAGAAGGGAAGGTACCAAGGAAGATGGGGTTCGTCTCGATTGGATCGAGGCGGTATGTCGAGTGGCAAAACCTGGCGTACCAATCGACCACCGATCTTATCAGCGATGATGGGTCGGTGGAAGAGGATATCTCACCTTTAGTGGAAAGACCAAGTTATGTCACCCCAAAAAAGATGTTGGTCCGAAGAAAGGCGCCGCAGTCACCAGGAACGGTGGACCATCAAGTAGACGAGCCAAGGTTAGTCAACGTGGTGTCAGCACAAGACCAGGCGACAGCGGAGCAAAAAACGGAAGAAGGGGAACATGAAATTGCTAGGTCGGACCAAGACGGTGTTCCTAATCAGACCGATATCAGTGAAGGACAGCCCGTCGATCAAGACCATGGGCGTTCAGCCGGTCCAGATGGTCCAGGTGATATCTCCCCAAAAGATGAGCAAGTCTGTATACATGAAGGCGGGGAAAAGTATATTCAGGAGCTGGAAATCCAGATGGCAGTCCTCCCTGAAGTGTCTGCCGACTCGCCCAAAGTTACAATGGATGATTTACAAGTGGGTGATCAAGACCTTAACAGTCCAGACCAGATCGAGCAGTTGAAGAGTATCATATGGAAGAAAAGACATCTGCTGATCGGAAAGGGCAACGCCTTAACACCTGCAGCCAGTGGTGCGATTTGCGATATTGACGTGGTAGATGCCAAGCCGATTCCCCAGTGATGTCGACGCGTGGAGCCACAGTACCGTGAAAAGCTTTCTGATCACATTAAAGGACTGTTGGGCACCAAGATTATTAGACCGTCGACCTCGCCATGGGCCTCGCCGATCGTAATTGTTATCAAGAAGAACGGCGTTGACATTAGACTGTGCATCGACTATCGGCTGGTAAACCGGTTGACTAAACTCATGGTGTACCCGATGCCGCTAATTAATAAACTGTTGGAAGACATCTACAAGACCTTGTGGTATTGTTCGCTAGCTATGGCAAGTGGGTTTTGGGTGGTCTCGATGACTGATCGAGCCCGTGAGATTTCCGCATTTGTGACACCGTTTGGTCTTTTCGAGTGGAATCGTATGCCGTTCGGTATGAAGAACGCACCCCAGATCTATCAAAGGATGATAGACAACGCATTATACGGACACTTCAAGATCAAGACCGATCGGGACCCTGTTGAAAATTATGATGTCTTTAGAGAGGGGGAACCCGATCGGGAAAGAGGACCGTCCGTTCTAGGGAGGTGGTCGTACATCGACGACATTCTGAAACCTGCCTCGTCATGGAACGATCTGTGCGAGAAGGTTGAACGATTGTTGGAAACATGCGACCGCTGGAACCTGTCTATCAGTGCCGTGAAAAGTTTTCGGGGTATGTCCAAGGTCGCCTATTTAGGCCATATGGTCTCGAACAATGGTCTAGAGGCTAATCCCAAGGACCTGGATTCGCTGAGTAACCTCCCGTTCCCCAGATCGCTGAAGGCAATGCAGTCCTTCCTGGGAAGCTTGAATTATTATAGCCGATTCATTGAAGACTTTGCTATCTACGCGGCTGTGCTGTACGAGCTCCGGTAAGTTGACTATCATATGTTGCGCGAAGGAGATCGGGCAACTTTACAGGAGGGCGCCGAATCTGATCTTGCTGCAGTTTGTCCGCAAGTGGAGGTAGAAGATCATATGAAGCGTGCACAGTTTGCCTTTGGTATGTTGAAGGATAAGATGGTGACGGCACCGGTTCTCAAGCATTTCGCTCCCGAAAAAGTGCCGACCATTATTGTATATGCCAGTAAGTGGGCTATCTCGGCCACTTTAGTGCAAGATCACGATGGTGTGTATCATCCAGTCACGTTTACGAGCAGAACGCTAAAACCAAATGAAGTGAACTATGGAATTGTCGAGAAAGAAGTTCTGGCGTTGCTACGAATTCTGGATGTGTGTTACAACCTGCTGGTCGGCCGACCTATAAAGGTCCTGTCAAGACGGTCTACTTTGGCCTGGCTACTATCCGCCAATGGGATGTACGGACGTCTAGGCAGATGGTCGGCGGTCTTGTCGCAGTGGACCCTCGAGGTCGTTAAGTGCACCGGGGGCGAAGAAGAGATATTGGGCACATTAGCTGCCAGTATCACCCCTCGGTATGAAGTGGACGAGGCATTGATAGCGATTGACCCGAGGAAGCAACCTCGGCAGTCAGTTTCGAGACCGCCACCGACCGTCGACCATGATGAAGATCTCTTGGTCTTAAGTTTTGACGGATCGGCAAGCGTGAAGAAGAAGGTCGGCGCCTATAGTACCATATTGTGGAAGTTGCCACAATGGTCTATAGTTGCAGCCGCTGCCGATTTCACGCCGGATATTACTGCTAACGAGGCGGAGTACCGAGGTCTACTTCTATGTCTGGACCTGCTGTCGTCGCAAGAGAAGGGGCGAGTTATCATATGTGGTGAATCCAACCTAGTGATCAGGCAGATCACCGGAGAGACCGACTGCAAGGCTCCACGACTAAGGACGCTAAATGATCGAGTAATGAAGGCATTGAAAGACCACCCCAACCACGAGCTATTGCACGTGAAACGGGACTGGAAAAGAAGCGCCTACTACCTCGCGACCAAGGCCATGCAAGACCAGACCGGGGCTACGATCACCTAGAAGGCCGTTCTGGATGAATTGGTGAATATAAACAGGCTCCCAGAGGTGATCGGAACCAAGAACGCCCCAGGCCAGGTGCATGTAATGGTCGAGACTAGATCGAAAGCTCAGAAGTCTCGCCGACCGTCCCCGAAGGAAAGTTTGAACGAATATGCAGTGCAATAGTTAAGGATGGAACGGATCCTCAAGGCGCAGGATGAAGAAGAATGGATTATGAACCTGAAGACCTACCTGCGTGGTGAACTGTCCAAGTTGACGAACGATCAAGCGAAAGAGTGCATCAAGATCGCGGATAGCTACGAAGTGGATGATAATGGATTATTGTATTACTGCCGCGATGCCGACCAAGACAGTGCAGACCGGGACCGACTGGCGAAATTAGTGATCCCCGAGTTGCTGCAGCCGGATGTCCTCCATCACTACCATGTGAGTCTAGAAGGGGGACATCAGGGCATAGGCAGAACGTATCACAAGATCAGGTCCCTGTAGAGGTCTTTTCCGCAGTGTGCAGAAATATGTGGGCTGTTGCACGGATTGCGAGACCGGAAAGGTTAGACCGGTAATCAAGGGGCGATCGCCCGGAAATATCGAAGCTACCTACCCTTTCCAGGTCATAGCGATGGACCACATACCGTCACTGCCTAGATCGACGCGCGGCAACACTGAGCTGCTGATCTGGGTAGACCTGTTCACCGGTCTAGTTATTGCGAAGGCAATTACATCTCGGTCTGCGGATAAGATCGCCCAGAGCTACGAAGAATGTGTGTTCCAAAGATTCGGCGCCAGCGAGGTCATCAGGCACGATCGGGAACCCGGTTTTATGGCCAAGGTGTTCCGGTCGTTCAATAACATGCTGGGCCAGAAACAGAGTGCGACGATGGCATATCGTCCGCAAGCAAATGGATCGGCGGAACGCATGGTGCAGACCATAACGAGGGTGATCAAGATGTACGTTGCTGATGCAGACCACCGAGATTGGGACTAGTATGCAGAAAGACTGGTGTTTGAACTCAACTCGTCGACCGATCGGGTCCGAGGAGAAACGCCTTTTTATCTGACCTATGGATGGGACCCTCGGTCGACACTGGAAGCTGCAATACCTATCAGTTGCACCGATACCCGCGATAGCGATGCTCGACGCTGGCGCATGCAGGTCCAGAAACACTACCAGCATGCAAAAGAAGTCGTCAACGAAAAGCTTCGTCAGGCCACACAAGACCGGGCAGACCGGACCAATGACCAGGTCCGACCCCACGGTATAGAACCAGGGGCGAGGGTATGGCTATACCTAGACCGAGTAAAAGAGGGCTATGCGAAGAAGCTGGCTCACATGTGGCACGGCCCTTTCCGTGTTGCCGAGCTGATTGGTGAGCACGCTGCCTGTCTAGTAACAACTGGAACAGATTACAGGGTCTTCCCGATTGTGCATGTGTCCAAGTTGAAGCTGGTCCGAGAATTTCCGGATCGACCCAAAACTCCCTGTCTGGTAGACGAAGAAAAAAGATTTGATTTCGATGAAGCGTTACTGCCGAAGGACAGTTGAGAACGACCATTAGAGGAAGACGAGTTTGAAGTGGAGAAGGTCTTAGATGTTCGGTCGACCAAGAAGACCAGGTTCGGTCGGACTCACCGAGATTACCTGGTCCGATGGAAGGACCATGATGAATCAACTTGGGTCGACGAGCTCGACTTGAATTGTGGGGCTCTTCTACGAGAGTTCGAACGAGAACGAGCCAGTCGTAATCGCTTCGCAGTGATGCAGACCCATGAAGAACAAGACCAAGACACGCAGTAGCATCGGTCGGTCTAGACCGGTGTGAAGATGTGGAAGGTCCGGAGTTGATGTGAAATTGTGATGAACTGTGACGGATTGGAATAGCGGAATGATGAATGTGATGACTATTTTTCGTGATGGAGGTGGAACTGCTTACGATAACGTGTTCGGTGCAACTATGGAGAGAGTGGTAAAATTAGCTCAATTGATTTGACGATTGGACATATGAAAAATAAATGATGACATGTATTGCGAGTTATCTGGTCGACTACCTGCGACTTCACTTGCTATCGCCCCACATACGGCCTATGACCATTGACGGATGATTTTGCACTTGATCCTTAAACTGGTTACGCCAGGGGTCCTTCCGGTCAAGCTGGACCAAAGCATCCTTGAGGTCCGCGACCGGCTCAGCGCAATCAAGACCGGGGTACCATATGCCGTCGTCGGCCAGCAGTCTGGTCTTCTCAACGCGACGCCTCGGCATGTGGAGGAACACCGGGTACAAGAACAAGTCGACGTCACACTCGCGGGCTCGCATCCCGTCCAAAATGTACTGGCACAGGGATTCCCAAGCCTCGCCTGCCCGAATTCGACGTCGCTTGCGCTTGCTCTGGAACGTCGCCAGGCCCGGATCTTGTCGCACCCGGTCGGGGGGAAGCACCAAGTAGTGATACGCTTCCCAAATTGCTTGGCCGAGGATCTTGTTGAAATTCTTCACCCGGCCTAGCAAAGTGCCGGTCCACGGAGTCAAGATGGAACACAAGTCCTATCTTGGGGTGTTCGAAAATTTTCCATGGTTCATCGCCGTATAGGCGAGAGATCTGCGCCGACGTAATCAAGTCCGCCCTCCATGCAGACGCGGCAGGGGTTTTCTTGGCCGGTGGAAAGAGCCAGAGGTCCGGGCGGGAGCAAGACCGGGACAAAATCTGCTTGGTCAGGGTAGACCGGCGCAAACAGCCGATTTGCCCCGACGACCACGGCAAGGTGATTTCAAACGTCCGCGGCAGAAGGGAGCTGGTTTCAACTGCCATGTTCTTCAGTAGAGCGTACTTGTGAAGCTTGGATATCCCGGGGAGAACCGAGGGCGCCGGCTTCGCTGGTGCCGACACTGGTGTGGCGTCACTTGGCAACCGGTCTTCTGTTCTGACCCCAATGTCGACGCCACTTGGATGAAACTTTCACGCACATTCGTTCGTGACTTGGACTGGATGGATACCATAAAATCGGAATCGCAAGACCCTTCGCTGGAGTCCTCCTCGGACGAGACCCCTGTGTGCTTAGGTGCAAGTTGCAGTACGGCGTGAGGGCGCTCGACCTTCCGAGGGGCTGTAGATCTCGCCTGTGTCCGAGTCCGAGTCCATAAGAAGCGCCTGTGTCTTGACTCGCTTATGAGGCACTTCACGCTTTCCCTCGAGTCTGGGTTCGCGCGCAGTGCCCCGCGCCCTCGAGCTACCCGGCGCGTCCGCGCGCTTCTTTAATTTGTGTGAAATTTCGGGCTGCTGAATATCAGCCAATGAACGGTGTCGGTCTTGGTCCTGCTGCAAGCGGTCTTAGTCTTGCTCCGAGGCGACTAAGGTTGCCGACGCAGACCAATCTATGCTGGAGGAAGCAGTCGAACACGGATGCAGCAAGTTCATCAAGCGCTGGCGGCACTGGTCTTGTGCCACCTGACGACGACCCGACTCTAGCGTCCAAGCGTCTGACTTGTCTTGATAAGACCGGACCTTCCCGGTCTGTTCTTGAATGGAAATTTGAAGCTCGGCAATGCGTCGCGCGAAGTCGTCGCCTTGCATGCGCAGTGAGGTCGCGTCAAACTGTCCGTCCAGTTGCTGCCGGCGAACAAGTGCAAGTTGATCCCGGAGATGGGACTGGTAAGCCTCCATACGGGACAGCTCATGACGTGAACTTACCAGCTCCTCTAGAATTGGTCGGAGCTGGTCAAGATGATCGTAGGACTTCTTATCAGCACCAAGCAAGGCACCTATTGCCTTGACGACGCTGGGAGGGATGAGAGCTGAAGACAAACGAGGGTCAAGACAAGTACAAGACGAAGACCAAAGATGCGTACCTCGTGTTTCCTGGTGGGCCACCTGGGTCCTGAGACGCATGTTTTCTGCAAGCATGTCCTGCATCCGCGTGTCGTCTTCAGTCTGACATCCTTCCGATGTTTGAAGTGCAGGAGAGTTACATGGGCTTCCAGACCGAGCCGACCGGACAGGTGAAGCAATGTGGAGCGACTCGGCACATAGAGTTTCTACAAGAACAAGCGTCAAGAGGAAGCATAAGAGGATCGAGTGCAGTAAAGTAAGTACCTGGCGCAGGTGGCGAAGATGGCTGGTCCATGGTGAAGAAGTGTGAGTGACCAAGGTCCAGTTGGTCGAGTGATGGGTGAGTCAGACCGTTATCGTTGTGCGACAGGGTCGGACTCAGGGGCGGCTGTGGTGAAGTGTACCCCAAATTTGGTCACTTTTGGTAAAGGCAGTTGGTCGAGTTTCCGATTGGTCTAAACAAGGGGGGATTTTTAGCCTATCAGATTCAAGGAGTATCAAGAACGCCGGTCTTGGGTGAGTCACCTGACATTGGGTATTTTACATAATTTTGTGTGGGTACATTAGGGACCATAGGGAGGTAGTATTATTGGTTAGTTGTGGTTTTTCCAAGTAAGAGTCTTTTGGTTACGAATTTTTCCAGGTAAAGGTTTTTGGTCTAGGAATAAGTGGCAAAAACCTCTTCTGGTCTTGGTCTACACCACAGCAAGGGGTAGCCGTTCTCCTTTTCACGTACGCTAGTCGCCTCCGCCCACCGCGGAGTGTTTGGGGGCAGAGGGTTGAATTATCCCCTCTCGCCTATTATACCCGGTCTGGACGCGCCGCACGCGCACTTTGGCCACCGGATGTCCCTCGACGGGAGTACGATTTGGCGATCTCCCCGACACTTTAAGTCAAGTACGTTTGGAACGTGCTATTCACTGGATTGGTCTTTACGTGGAGATATCGTTTGTGGAGTTTCACGGGCATATTGGGTCTTCACGTGGACATATTGGCTCATTGTAACATTGGTTGTAGTTTAGACCGGTTTTGGTCTTCTCTCATATTGGTCAGGGGCTAGACCGGTTGATTGGTCTACCCTCTAATATTTCGTATTGGTCAGGTCTAGATCGTTTGGACGATCGACCTATTGGAATTTATCTTTTGGAAGTGTTTCTGGTCTGTACGTACCTGGGGTGAAGAGTTCCACCCTAGGTACATCTAGCCAGCACGGCCTCCGATATTCAAGACATAATCAGATCGATCTGCGATCCAGATCCACCGAGTGTGTAACTAGCCCATTCCATCTGGTACACAAGGTGAGATAAGCTTAAGTGAATCGGACCAAGTGTCTTTGGATGATGACAGGTCGTCTGCCAGCAGCGGACGATCGGACCAGATTTCGAGTGGAGGTCCGCGGGGTACCCCCCCCCCCGTAAGTTGGAAGTCTGGGCACGATGGTGGTGGTCAGGTTGTCGATACAAATGTATTCGATTTCGAACTTGACTCCACCACACACTCTGCAGTGTGCAGAGGCGACCGATGTGCAAAGCGAAACGACCTCCGGTTGAGTTAGAGGTCCAACAATTAAGTCGTAAAGCCGAAAACGCTCTTCTTTGACGAAGACAAAACAAAACCTTTCTCCAACCAGGCAAAACCAAAAACAAAACTACCTACCCCCTATAGTCCCCAATATATACCAAACATGAAAATATGTAATACACGAAATCTCATGTTACTTACCCAAATCCGTGTTCTTGACACCCCTTGCACATGACCGGCTTAAAAGCCTCCTGGATTTCCACCAATCCGATCGCCGATAGGCCGATCGGTATGCCGCTGACCGGAAACGACCAAAATTCTTGGGTTCGCTTCGCCACAAGAGCTAACGAAAGTATTTCGACGAGTTCTGGAACTCTGTGACGCGAGCGCAGTAGACGTTCTCCCAAGGATGTCTAACAACCCTGCACCCTACGCTGGAGTCAGCGTCAACGGTCAGCTTCTTCTTGTGCCGCGTGCCTCGCGATATCAACTGTTACGCCTTATCCAGAAGCCAGAGACTCACACCAGGCTTCACCCGATCATGATGCACGGCAACAGGGCGTCCGAAAGTGACGTGAAGCGTTTTGTGGGGCTGCGGAAGCATCTCCGACGTCTTCTCCTGCCGATTTATGAAGATCTACAGTTCCGGGTTGCCTTCCGGTTGCTCCCAGTTTGGTCAAGGTTCTTCTTCATGTCGGCTACGGTCACAGACATCATCTATTGTCCCAGGGAAGAATGTCGCTCCGTTGAGACCAAGCGGCACTTGTTCTTCGACTGTTCGCTCTCTCGATACTTGTGGTATGCCATCGCCCGCGACTGGAAGAACATCTTTACAAGCCCTCCTAGCTGGAACCAGATCTTGCTTTGCCGTCTACCGAGCATCATATAAAAGTGGAGGGACGACCGGCCTGAGATTGGGGATATGTGGCATATTCTTCGGTCAGTTACTCTGCACTTGCTGTGGACTGACCGAAATAGCCGGCTGTTCAACGGTCTTGCACCGATGCCTGCTGGCCCAGCAGTGCGCGTGATCTACACGACCTTCAGTGCCCACGTTCGAGCTTGTCTCCGTCGACGCTACGACGACCTGCAACAAGCTTCGCTCCTTCGACTACTACACGAGCTGGGAAGAAGTCCGTCGCTTGGAGAATTCATGAAACATCATGGCAATCTCTTCCATTTGCTACATGTGGCCTAATATGCTGTTTCACGTTGGTGTTCACCATGACCAGCTTAAGACGCCGTCCTGTGTCGGCGACGCAGCGGTCCCTGCCTTCACGCCCTCAATGGCTCCTCCTCTCCAATGGGGAGAGACTGGAATTCCGGTTTTACGATGTCATGATTCTCCTACTATAACTTGCGCATTTCTTCAAGATAAAATCGTTTATTGCTGCGTTAAACTTTCCTCCACTGGAATTTGATATGCATTCTTGGATGAGACCGCCAACCCTATCTTCTCATGACTGCTTCATCTTGGAGTTGTTGGCGCTACTCATTCTTTATGGATTTCTTCCCTCCGCGCTCAGTCCGGCGATCCTTCCATTTATTCTACCGATTCAAGCTTGGGGTGAGAGACCTAAATCTCACACACACCTCCTTGACTTTATACGGTACTGTTATACCTTTTTCGGCCGCTTCGAGATGCCGGACCCAGAGGATGGCTTGGGACGACTTGTAATCTCCAAGGGGACGACGGGCACCTCCATCGTAAAATACAAGGACTGTGCTTCGGTTAACTCCACCACAAAACAATGACCCTCTCGCTTTGAATCGATGGTTGCCACCAGATAGTACCCTGGCGCAGTTATGCAGTACGCATTCCCCGTGAATCCAGTAAACTTTCCGTAATACTGGTTCCTGCCAACGACGACGTTCCACCCCGTGCTGGTTAAAAAGTCAATGGAGTTCATTCACGACTGCTCGACTCAGGCCCCTGTCTTTCGACCGATCGACCCGTTTTTGCTGCTCCCACGATGATACAATCTCTTCAGCCAGCCGAAATGATGAACCGAGCAGCGTTATCATTGTTCGAATCGCATCATAGACACACGAGAAATCTTGGTTGCATCCAAGGGTCAAATAAGTGCGTTCGCTACTAATGAAGGTGGCAAAAGGGACCACAGACTCGCCAGCTTCTCCCATCCTTCAACACAACTCTTCCACTTATCGACCAGGTATGTCCATTGACGGGCCCCATCACAAGCCGCCCTCGACATCCACTCGAAGCGATCAGCCTCTGCTTCAGCCTCGACCCACTTGACAAGGTACCACGTTTCCCCGTTCTCCTCCTTTCAGTCCGAAATCATGGCAACCTCAGCAACCTCGTAATCCGGCTCCGACGCTAGCCGATACGGTAGGATGCTTCTTTCCCCGTATTACGCTGTTTCCTACTGGAATATCCACTGAAGACGCCCTCCCACTCTCCACGGCCTATCCTGCACTACTACTGGTGCTTTTAGCGTTCAAGGCCGCTTCTTCACCGTCCGCGAAGGAACCAGTATACGAGCGTCCGGCATCCTCGGCAACCACACTTGTAGACCGATCCCGCGATGCACTATCGGACGACGAAGTCGAATTATGCCCTAAATCGCCCCCTCAAGGATCGCAGGGACCGTCTCCCAAGTTTGGTGTCCTCAGGGTTGACCGGAGCTTGTCCTGTACACGGTTCCATTCCCTACAAGCACAAGTGTTAGTGTTTCACTACACTCCGATCGACTACAGGACTTACCAGTCTATGTGCGAATCCACTTGCGCGCCACGTGGAAAATTTGGTAATGTGAGCCTGGATGGTCGGAAATCGATATCATTTTATTGGGGTTTTCAAAATTCCTTCGAAGGGATCGAACCCGTGACCTCCTGCACAGAAACCAAGTAACTAACCGACTGATCTACTGAACGACTTGGAAAGTGGACAACCATTACCAAATTCAAACACTTCATCAAGTGGACGTCAGAAGGTACGCATGTACTTTACCTAATTATTTTATTGTATTATTTAAGCTAGGTAGACGAGAGAATTAGACTCGTTTTATTCTAGTAATAAAGACACTTTATACCTAAGCGACGGTCCACCGAATGTGTAGCAACCCACACCAATGGGTACACAAGGTGAGCCGAAAGACAAATCGAACTCGGCGTCCTGAAATGCCGATCGGGCGACCGATCGGCATCCAGTCGAAGGTTCGCAGGGTACCCCCCCCTGTAGCCGGGTGCGTACACGCACGGTGCGGCTAGCGCACAGAGGAAGACTTCCTTTAAGCGGCGTTCGCCGCTACTTAGCCGATACGCCCTTAAAGGGCTTAGTAGGAGAGAGCTCTCCTACTCGGGGCCAAGATTCCCGGGGTGGTTTACAGATAGCTTTCGCTAACCCCTTGTAACAAGGCTTCCCTTATAAAGGGAGGTAGCGTAAGGGAGAACTCCATTGGGCTACAATACTCACCGCGCGCGCGACCGGGCGTGTCGCGCGCCTAGCTCCGCTAATGCCTTAACGAAAAGGAGGTACGCTAGTGCCTTAACGGCAAGGAGCTCCGTTAATGCCTTAACGACAAGTCTCCCTTACTAAGGGTGTAGGTGAAGGGAGGGCTCCCTCTTACCTACGGCACTCACTGCGCGCGCGACCGGGCGTGGTCGCGCGCCTGCACTTTAGAGTGAAATGTAAACTGAATATATTTAATATGTAATTAGCCTAAATTAATTTAAACTAATATAAACTATATGTAATACTAAGTAGAACATACCAAATTCGTACCTAGCTAAAATGTAGTGTACACACCTGTGTACTGACACGTGGATGGCTGACACACCACCACACCAAGGGCCCCTGCCTTGATTGGTTAAAATAACCAAAGGTTTAAAACCTTTCAAACAGGTCAATACCGACCTCAACCGTGGTGTACTTATGTACACTAACATTATATGTAACTCGAATGTAAGCCCGTTACATCCTCCCCCATCAAGACTATTGCTTACGCAATAATCAAAATCTTGTTGGAGAAGTCCAACGCCAGTACCTCTGGCTGTCATTGTACACCTTCAGCGGTGCTATGGACGCAAACTATTCCGACAACTCGGAAGTGGACGCCATTGGGGAGCTCTCCCCAACGGCTGGCCATGCTGATAGCGCCGAACGGCGCTATCAGTCATCCAACCCATTCCCCACACGTGGGGAAAACGCACTAAGTCGTGCGCCACCGTTACCCGCTAGGGGTGATACCTCCAGGTTGCCACAGGCAACCACCACCAATAAACCGTCCTTGGTTCAAGAGGCCCGACGTGCCGGACGGGCACGGAAGGGACCTCGCGACCTTCAAAAGAGGGCTCAGAACGCGGTCAAGAGGGGTTTAGCCTCTTATACCCCTGGTTCAGCGGCTATACTGCCGCGTAAAATTGCGCATCGGAACCAACTCCGGGCCCGACTACTAACGCCCAAACATTATACCGTTAAATCCTACCGGACGCGCCTCGGGAAGCAGGCACGCGGTGTCCTCGTGGATATTATCCGCGAGATTCCCATTATTCTCCTGAGGGACGAAAGCATCGAAGACGCAGAACAGGCGTTCCGCGCCTGGGCGGAAAGGGAGAAACGCCTCCCCAGTTTCGATGCGCTGTACAACAGCTTTTCCGTACGTGACGTTCGGATAGAGAGGGCATTGTCCTTGGATTTTGCCAGAGAGAAAGCCATGGGGCAGTTACGTTCCCCATATCTCATGCGCTATGCTGGCGCCCGTGCCCTAACTACGGTGCTGAAACACAGTGCGGGTTCCGCATCCGCCTCGGAGGGCTACCAACTACTGGGAGTGAAGGGGCTTACCCCGCCCCTTTGGTCGTTGACTAACAGCGGGATTCTCCCGCTCGAAAGCGTCAACGACGTCACGGCAATCCTACCGCAGGGGAGTCTCGACCTCCCACGAACTCTGTGAATGTGGATAACCCTTCCACTTCACCAAATACTGGGTTTGACCCAGATGATGGAGTCGCGCCATCAGACGCTCCGCCCCGTCCTGCCGTCGGGCAGCCTGCCGCCCCCCTGCCGGGTAGGCCAAACAAACGGATAGGAGCATACAGGGCTGACATCGGGGACTCCTCCCTCCTCAAGCCCTGGTCCACACACACTTGGCGTCACCGTAACCCGCGGATTTAATAATCCGTTCACATTAAACGGGGTAAAACCCGTAGATGCATGCACCGAATTGTTTATGGCAAATTCGGTCATAGGAAGCATCTCACTCCAGCTCTTGGAGCATCCGGACATAAGCTCCGGAGAATATCCTTAACAACGCGATTAACGCGTTCCGTCTTGTCCATCAATGGACTCTGGCACCGCTGCCAGGTGAGCATCCTGATCAAACGGTCTACAAAGACCGAAACGCCGGTGGAACCGGCTTTCGGTAAAACCGAAGATAAAATCCAAATGGATTTTCAACACGCCGTTGGAACGGATAAGCTCGCCAAAGGCGCAGCTGAACTTGCAGAGGGTTTAACCCTCTGACACGTCTCACAGGTGCGTATATACGCACCGACCCATTTATACATGTTGGTCCACCAATACAAAGCGATTAAAGCGCTGTAGGTCTTATCCCGACCTAAATGACCCCTGGTAGGGGCGTCATGTGCCTCAAAGAGGACTCTATACTTCAGTTCCTCATCATGAGGAACTACCACCCGCGGAGTGTTGTCCTCCGCGCTCGTGCTATAAAATAGCATACCGTCACAGTACCTGTAACGGTGTAAACGAGCTTTAGATCGACTTGACAGGGTTGGCTCAGACGATCCAAGACCCTTTTCACCTAACGCGCTGATAAGCGCCGTACATTGTGGGTCTTTCTCATACGCCTGGCGTATGAGATCCACCACAGATGTGGTGACGAATGTCGCGTGGGCGAGCTCGTAATCGGGAAGACGTGATAACGCGTCTGCAAGCACGTTTTGCTTGCCAGGTTTATACTTAACCTCAAAGTTGTACTCCGCAAAGAAGGAGAGCCAACGGGCCATTCGTTGCGAGAGATGAGGCGACTTTGTGGCTGTCCGTAAGGACGCGTGGTCAGTATAAACAACGAACGGCTTTGAGCCGAGTAGGCGAACCCTAAATTTGAGAAGAGCATACTTCATTGCAAGTAGTTCCTTGTCATGAACGGGATAATTCCGTTCCGCAGCTTTAAGCTGCCTCGACTCAAACGCAATTACGCGTTCCCTTCCTGTATCGTCTGCTTGTAACAAAGCACATCCGATTGCGAAATCGGAGGCGTCGCAGAAGACACTAAATGGTTTCCCATAATCTGGGAGAGCAAGAACGGGAGCTTTTAACAAGCTCCCCTTTACAGCCTAAAAAGCGTTTAGGTGTTTGGTTTCCCAACACCAATCAACATCCTTCTTAAGAAGGTCGGTTAATGGCTTCGCCATTTCAGCGTAGTTCTCGCTGTACTTGTGGAGATAATTGGCTAATCCAATCCACTTCCGTAAATCTTTAAGATTTACAGGAGAAGGCCACTCCACAATGGCTTTCACTTTCGCGGGATCCGCCCGCACTTCATCCTTACCGATGAAGCATCCGAGGAAAGGAATTTCCTCAGCATCAAATATACATTTGGATGCGTTCGCATATAACTTATGCTCTCGCATACATTCGAGCACTGCTCGAAGGTGTATAAGATGCGTCTGAACATCAGACGAGTCGCCTTCCGAGCTACTATGAACGAATATATCGTCGAAGTACGTCTGAGCGTACTTCCTATGAGGGCGGAAGAGTTGAGTCACCAAGCGATTGAAAGTCGCTGGTGCATTTGAAAGCCCTTGTGGCATAACAAGCCACTCCCACAGCATGCCACTAGGGTGCTAACCGCTGTCAGCGGAATATCGGACGCTCGCATGAGCACCTGATAATACCCATCCACCAGATCTAAGGCACTGTACACAGTACAGCCCGCCATATTGTTCTGGGGGATATCCTCCCGACGAATCGGAGTCTGCATGGGTACAGTAGCTGAATTCAGCTTGTTATACGCATGCACAATGCGCTACTTTCCGTTCGGTTTACGAACACAAAAAGCGGGAGATGAATGGGGAGACTTGCTCTCCCGTACCATCCCTGCCTCTTCTTTCCCCTTGAAGAATGCGTCGATGACGTCGCATTGCTCCTTGGGGAGAGGCCACTGCCTAGTGACGCAGTATTTGGTTCCGGGAACCAAATCAATTTCATGTCGGACTCCCCGATCCGGTGGTAACCCCATCGGCGGGTTGTCACTAATGACATCTCCAAATTCCTTTAGTAATGAATGGTAAGGGTCCTCAGGATCCGCGAGGATCTTGAGGCCGCTTCGGGCATTTAATGCCTGTTTGGTTTTCATCAAAACTGACTCGTCCATCGTGGATGAGGAGTTCAACTCCTCTTCCGGACGCAACACGACGACCTCGTCGATTTCATCTGCTTTCAAAGCAGTCTCAAACTCGTTGAAGGACATCTCCTCCAACGACAACAGTTCGCCTACCCCAGGCAACCGTTCCAGGCTTACGCCTTCTGTGACAACACCTGTCACACTATTCAGCATCCTGTAGGAATGCTGACTACTGCCCTCGGGACTCATCCCGAGACCCAGATAGGGAGAGTCAATTGCCCCATATACCGGAAGCGCCACGCGCCTATCCACAGAGATCTCTACCTCTACCACCGGTGCCTCGCCGGTCTCGCCTATACCGGCGTAATCGGGATCATTTCCGACGTGCGAAAGAGACAAACTTCGGGTCTCTTCGCTTGGAAGCGCCTCGCGCTTAACCACAGGGGTCTCTACCCCTACCACTGGAGTCGCAACTTGTTCGCCGGACACGGCGTGGTCGGAACCAATTCCGACCTGCAGAAGAGACGAACTTCGGGTCTCTTCTCCTAGCGCCTCTCGCTTACCCTCAGAGGAATCCACCTCTATCACTGGCGACTCACCAGTCTCGCCTATATCGGAGTGGGGATTAACCGCCGAATCCCCCTTGTTAAGGAACTCTTCCTTAACGCCATTGGGAATGATCATTTCCGACATCCCATTCTCTGGCATCTCACGCCAGAATCGCCTTTTCGATCGAGCAAAGGTGGGCTCATGACTCGCCAATGCTTCACCCGACCGCGGGTGCGTTGATCCAATGGACTTAGACTTCCAGTCTATCCATGGCTCGTGGCTTTCCAGCCACTTCATGCCCAGAATGAGGTCATACCTTGATTCCAAATCCAGTACTAGGCAACGTTCTAAGCTGTCGAAGTCTGCAAACTTCAGCTTAAGGTCAATAGAGACCTTAGGTACAGAAACCTGGACGCCCGTCGCTAGACGGGCCGTGACAACGTCACGAGAACGTCCCTCCAGGGCCTCGGCATACAGCCGACTCTTCTCAACAGAAGTCCGTCTGACATAATTGTCAGACGCTCCAGAGTCTATCAAGACTCTCCAAGGCTTATCAAAGCCTTCACGTCCGTAAGGACTACCAGCAAACCTGGCTGGTACACCAACTCGGTGCTAGAAAGCACCGCTTCCCTCGGGGCTTTGTGCTGTCGTCCCCTGACCTGGGGCTTAACAGCACTGAGGGGTCCCCCCAGTAGGGCGCTCCGCACCTACTGGAAGCCGTCGTTTCCCGACGGCTTGGGCAAGGGCTTTTTCCCCACACTTGGACACTTAAAGCGAGTGTCTCGCTGGGGGCTCCGCGGACATTTGTTCCGCAGATGATCCGTGCTCCCACACTGGAAGCATCTCAGCGGTCCATGCCGCTGCAACATTGCAAGGAGCTCCGCCTCGAAGCTCTGCGGATAAGAGTCAGTGTGACTCTTAGCGGGAAGTTTCTCCTCCGCTTCGAACTGACTAAGGTCCATGGGTTCGGGACCCACCTTAGAGGAACGGAAGCTCCTCTCGGCGTTGAACGCCATCTTGAACGCCTCCCCCAGGGATTCGGGCCGGCATCGGAACAATTCCGAACGTGCTCTCCCCTCTCTCAGGCCACCCATGAAGACGGGGATGGACACATCGTCCGAATACGCTTTCGCGTACATCCCTGCTAACAGGGTCTTAAGTTCCTGGATATATGTCTCCAGTTCCCTAGTGCCCTGACTGCACCTCAGAAACGCCAGTTGATTCTGGAAAACCAGATCAGGCGTTTCGTACATGTCCATAAGCTTCTGCTTAAGGACCGCCCAGGTTGGGAACACGTCCGTGACTGACTCCGAGCACGTAAACGCCCATGTACGGGCTTTGCCCGTAAGATGGGTCAGTGCAAGTCCAACTTGCAAATGATCAGCGATCACATTCGGTGTGGCGACGGCCGTTTCGACCTCTCGCAACCACACGTAAAGTTTGTCACCCTTCTCCCCGGTGAACTCCTTTATCTTGAATAATAATGGGGGGGGGCGCACCCCCGTGGTACGACCTCCACTACAACTCGCCTCATGAGCGATGAGGGCATTTACCCTTGCCTTTACGGCCTCAAGGCCCTGCTCCACTAGGAGCTTCATGTCTTCGTCACCCATTAAGGGTGACAGCCTTTTAAAGGCTTCCTGCTGGACGAGGGTCAAACTATCCCAATCGTCTTGATTCATCATTTGCAGAGGATTCATTAGTCTACCAAAACAGGTGTTGGATTGACTACAAGTTCTACCAGATGTAGCCGGTGCGTATACGCACGGTGCGGCTAGCGCACAGAGGAAGAATCTTCCTTAAAGAGGTGCCTACCGCTACTTAGCCGATACGCCCTTAAAAAGGGCTTAGTAGGAGAGATCTCCTACTCGGGGCCAAGATTCCCGGGTTGGTTTACTAATTAGCCTTAACGGTTGTGTTCCCTTTACGGGATGTAAGTAAAGGGACGGCTCCCTCTTACCTACGACACTCACTGCACCCGCGACCGGTCGAGGTCGCGCGACTGCACTTTAGAGTGAAATGTAAGCTGAATATATTTAATATGTAATTAGCCTAAATAATTTAAACTAATATAAACTATATGTAATACTAAGTAGAATATTCCTAATTCGTACCTAGCTAAAATGTAGTGTACACACCTGTGTACTGACACGTGGATGGCTGACACACCACCACACCAAGGGCCCCTGCCCTGATTGGTTAAAATAACCAAAGGTTTAAAACCTTTCAAACCGGTCAATACCGACCTCAACCGCGGTGTACTCATGTACACCAACATTATATGTAACTCGAATGTAACCCCGTTACACCCCCCGTAAGTTGGTCGGCTGGGCGCGATGGTGGTTCAGTTCCGGACACTTCGGTGTTCGATTACGAACTGGACTCCACCACACATCTCATAGCATTGTGTAGATCACCGTTGGACCAAAACGCTGGCGTCTGAATCCATGTGAGTGTGCAAATCAGTCCCTGAGGACTGCAACAAGAAGTAGAGCAAATAAATTCGAATAAAAAAAACCTTTCAACAAGAACCAGAGCGAACCTTTGGTGTAGTGCTACAATCTCATCTAGTTTTGTATAAACTTGAGTCGTATATGTCCTTTAATACCTTGAATTCGTCTTTGTTGAATTTTATCGCAACCAATTGTTCGTTAACGATGAAATCAACAGCCCAAGACTGTTAACAGAGATAGTAGATGAAGATAACCAAGTCAGGGACTTGTTCAAGTGAATGTGAATTGAGAAGTGATTAGCTATCCTAACATGAAATATGCAGAAGAAGTTGGTAATATAGCGAACTTCCATCTGTCGTGTATCCTACACTACTTATCTGTACTTAGACTTAGGTACTCAGCATCGAGTACTTTATCTTATCTACTTATAAGTACGAAATTAGCATTGCTATAAATCAAAATAAACATATACCCTCTTTTATGTACAAAACAGTATACCGAATATTCTCAACAGTATTTCTTTCGACCTGTCGCACGGATTTACGGTGAATATCGCGGAGAATTAATGAATGACTGATATTAAAAACAGGTTCAGCCTGCGGTCACACACCTCCTTTGCTCCGGTCACCCCCCCCCCTTCCCTTTTATGTGAGGGGTGTGTAGACTCTCCCTGTATATGTATCTAAAATATGTGCAATGTTATTTCCACATCCCAAATTTATTATTTCCACACACACCCTAAATTTGGGGTGTGGAAATAATATTCCCCCATTAAAAAGGATATGAATACAAGCGACAAGGAGTAGACTACGATCTTCGTACCATTTTCGTCAATCTTTTCTGGGACGTCTGCCGCTGGAGATCGAAGAGTATTGGTTAGAGATGCCTCTTGATAGGCACTCTCGACATATGCCAACAGTGTGATCTTTGTTTCGTGCACGAGGTTCGTGCACCACCACAAGAGTCCGATACTGCTACCACACAAGACAATGTCGATCCAAAACACTGGCACGAGTTTCGGCATGACCGCGGGTAGAAGCGGCAACACACAGCGCGAGATAGACGTGGTCGAGCCGAGTGGTGACTTGTGGCCGTCCATCTAGTAACTTCGAGAAGGCGACGAGCACGACGGTAATCGAGATGGGGCAGCCAACACTTCAGACGAAGAACTCGGCAAGTGAAAGCTGTGTAAAGGTGAGACTTTTTGGTACCAGGACAAGAAAGAGATTCCCGGTGAGGATCATGGCAAAACCCAAATGGATCCAATTCTCATCCCGAACGTTGTGGAGAAAGTATCCAATGGCTCCATAGGACAACAACCTGATGACGCCAAGGTAAAACTGGAAATCCGATGCATCCACATAATGCTACCAACAGTGACCCAACGAGCGTGAGTGCAGCATCCATACTGCACTGACGCTCTTGTGTCACTGTTGGTCGCTTTGATGAAGAGCGGTACGTTCACCGTCTCAAACACGGAGATAATGCCACGGATGTTGAAGTTGAGGAAGATAAAGATGCCGATATCAATGTGGACAATCCGATCGGGCAGCAGCGTGGATTTATTGAGCGTTGTTGTGATGGACTGATCTTCCTCTCCCTCGTCTTTCGGTCCATCTTGTACCGCGATACTGTCGTCTTATACTGTCAAGATGCCAAAAATCGTTAACACGTTTAGGAGGACAAGGATCATCCCAGGTGATGCAAATTTGTTCACGGACAAGCCATAAAAGACCCAGTCCATATTGGCCACGAGACTACCAAGTCCAGGTTTCAACGCAGGTGTCAACGCGTAGCCCAAGTAGACGACAAAGACTAAAAGTACGCTAAGCGCTGGTTGATTGTCGTGATGGGCGCAACGTCGGCACGGCATATGCATTGGTTTCCACCACCTAATCCAACAATGAAGCGACTAGCATCTAAAGCCGTTAAGCTACTGGCCATATGTGTGTCTGAAACCGTGTAAACAATGTTGCCCATGAGGCAAATGGAGGTCGAGAAGAGGTAGACGGAGCGAAACGTGTAGCGGTCGCACATCCAGCTAAACATTGTGGACGAAAAGAGACGACCGAGCGATAAAAGCTTGTTGAAGAGGCCCATGATGGCCATATCACCGCCCAAGGATGATGTGTACAGAAGAGAGTGGGAAGGACAATCCCGCGAGCTGACTTGGTGGCAAATTCGACAAAGTTTACCATGAGCATATTGGTGTACCATTGCACGAGACGGCGCGGCGGAGACGACTTGAGAACCAGCGACACACATTACGGATACTCAGTCGCCGTTCCGTAGATTGTCGGTTCCCCTCTTTCGGCTTGGCCATGTCAACTGGAGGTGGCAAAAGTGGAAATGAAGCTGGGTCGCAATACGCTGGAGCGATTAATGAAATAGATAAAGAGACGCGTTTGAGGGCTGGAATATAGAGGGAGATGAAAGCGTTCTTAAGGTGGTTGGTTACGTCGCAGCATTTAGTATCATAAGCCTGCTGTTTGTGTCTTTACAGATGAAGTTACCATGTTTATCCTTTGCGATAGCTACGATGTCAAATCCAGAGCTACTTCGCGGAAGAGTGCTTGGATTATTAGGGGTGTAGAAATAGCATTGCCCATATTTTAGATACATATACAAGGAGAGCCTACACAACCCTCACATAAAAGGGAGGGGGGTGTGACCGGAGAATACGAGGGGGGGGGGGTGACCGCAGGCTGACCCTAAAATTAATTAATAAGATAAAAAATAATATTGAAAAAATTAAAATTAAAAAACCAACGTTCTTCTTAATTTAAAAAAGAAATATGAAATTTTTATTTAATTAAAAATTAAAAAGGCAATAATATACGTCGTAGTCCTCCCATTTTTCGAATATCATGCTCATCACCCATTGCGCCCCTGAACATAAAAATAATAATGCTTTGAAATATGCCGACATTTAAACAGGAGAAAATAGGGGGTTTCAAACGTAGGTGATTTCGGGTAACGATTTCATCCAAAATTGGGGACGACCCACTTTTTGGCAAATCGAACTGTTCAAGGTCGAAACCCCCCCCCCGCCATTTTAAGGAATTTTTTGTCCATTTCAGGAATTTAAATTTGCCTCTGAGGGTTTAGGGTTCATGTCCGAACGCGGTTGACGTGTACTACGTGCGAGAGAAAAAGGTCATGTGTCCTTGTTCGTTTGCAAGACATGTGGCAAAGGCCTCAACTAAAATCCACCATGGTGTCCCGTGTCACTGTTCCCCAGTGGGAGCGTTTTCATTGTTGTTTTAACGTGGTGCCAACAACGTCAACGTCGCAACAGTCACCTGAAGCAACTAAACTTGTGACGACCGTGATGTCGTCCATTTTTTCACCCAGATAGTCATAGCCTGCCTGCTGGGCCGCGACTGCAAATGGCGTCTTGGTCTCCACGTCTTTCGCAGCGTTGTGGGCTGTGTGAGCAATACACGATGCGACTTTTTCCATGCTGTACGCATCAAAGACTGGTGTGGATGGCAACACCGTGTCCAATAGACGCGCGATTTGGTCCGGAAACAAGATGTCAAACCTGCCGCAAGCAGGTTTATGAAAGAAACACAGTAAGAAAATTTATGAGGAGCCGCAGTACAGCAACGTACAGCCCGTTGGTGCCTAGGACGATTTCGTCACCTTCTTGCGTCTCGAGCTCGTACTCGTCGCCCATCTCTGGCTAGAAAAAAATGAAACGCACGACGTGTCCAGTCAATTCAATACTGTCAGCAGCATTTAGTATTCAGAGTAACGACTTCGCACTTTGTCTCCACTCTCTCCAAATCCAAGCTGGTAAGGACAATTGAAATAATGGCTCTGATTCGGCGTCTCATGGACGACGTGCGACCTAAGCGCGCCGCCCACTTTCTCGTCCAGATGTAGCCGACAGAGCAAAAAGCCAGATTCGCCCAAATTCACCGCTCGCAACGACAGATCTGCACATTCAGAGCTCAGTCCCCAGACACAAGAAATTGTACGCGCTGACTCACTAGCGAAAGGTACCCCTTACCGTCTAGCTGGACGATACACGCCGTGGAGCTACCAGGACACTATCACCACGAACTTGTTTCTCAAATGTTCGTTCTCCCATTGTTCTTCTTGGTACACACCTGGACATGTCCATGCGCTACTTTCAGCACTTGCAATGGCGTGGGCACCTTGTCGGCTGCCGACACTGTCCGCTTCGCTGACTTCATGAGTGCCCGCGAGTATTCTCCCGAGTCCATGCCCTACATGTCAGTTCGGTAGCGTGGTCACATCAACACCAGATTCAATAGTAAAGAAAAAAAGTAAAGACCCTTGCGCGCCCAGCCGCCCACGCCGTCTGCGACGCCCACGGTATTGCCGCTAATAAACCACGCGTCCTAACAAAAGAGACCTTGACGCAAAGACTGTGGTTGCCACCCAATCTCAGACTCGGGACCAAACGCGTGTGTCTGGGGCTAGGGTAGAGGGCGGCGATTTCGCAAAAAGAAAATCGTCCGTTTCGCCAAAACGAAATCGACTAGCTCGGAGCTAGTCGATTTCCGAAATGGACGAAAAATCGACCAAATGGTCGACCATTTCACCAACAAAAATGACCCGAAATCACCTAACTTTGAAACCCCCTAATTATCCCCGTATTCAATATATTTTCTGCACGTTTGTTTTTAGAAAAGAGCAAACATGTGGTTTTTTAGTCTTATGACTAAATCGGATCATTTCATAAGACTAAACCACCACACGGTTTTGCTATTTTAGACTGCGACAGAGCGACCAAGCTGTCGACAAGGTCATTGCTATTTTCGCTGTCACCTCGTCACTTCACTCTCATCAATGACTCACGACACGCACGACACGCAGGATAAAAACTGCTCCACTGGGACATGCAGACGCGTGTCAAAACGACCTTCGCTGTCTAAAGGATGCAATCCACTCCTTGTGACCGCACTCATGGAAGGAGGATCCTACTATGCTGAACCTGATAACACCTTTGATCCGCTTCTAGCACATCCAGTACAGTACGAAACCCCGTACCACTCGGTGGTAGCACGTCGTTCCAAGTCCGACATCACGTTTTGCACTGCACAAGGTATTACATTCCTCGACAACTCGCGCCAGTATCAAACTCGATCCAAAAAGCTTGTTGCCCTCGCGGCAAAAAAAAATCCAATGACCTCACAAAGCAATGCAATCCTCGCGAAAAAAGTACTTCGATTCCGCGAAAAGAACTGGCAACGTCGTCACTTTTACAGCAGCTCCACACTTTCTGGGTTAGCGCAATACTCGAAATTTATTCGCCAATCCGATATTTGAAAATTTATTGCTCGTTTTATTGTTCTTTAGAGGAACAAATGTCAGTACACTTTATTTAATTGTTCTTAGAGAGAAAAAACTCTATGTATATCAATCACCCTCTTAGCCACAGCCACGCTGCTTTTCCCTCTTCATGGTCCTCTTCTTGGCTTTATCCTTCCTGGCCTTATCCTTTGCAAGCAATTCTTTCTCGTGCTTTACTTTCTTTTCATGTTCCACTTTCATCTTGACCCTCATGGCGTTCTGCGCCTCCTGCACTCTCAGTTTGTTCGAATTCATAGGTCCCACGTCCTCGGAGCCTTTCTCCTTATCTTTGATCTTGACAACATTCCCTTCTTCATCAAATTCTGACATAACCGTGAAACCGTATTCACTGATGAACTGCTCACGGGCCGCGATCTCCTCACGCGTCATATTCTTGAAACGCTCCCCAGCCTTTCTTCTCTCGCGTTCAGCAGCTTCTTCAGCTTCTTGCCGCTCTTTCTCTCGAAGTTCAACTTCCTTCAGTTTCTTCTCTGCTAGCTCCATCTCTTTGTTTTGCTCTGACTCGTACTGTTCAGCTTGAAGGAAATTTTCGACATCTTGTATCATTTTCGACGCGTCTAACGTGCGGTCCAAAATTTCTTTGGCGACGAGACCGTCTGCTGCGCCACTGAACACAGCAATAACATTCGTCACACGTTCCGGGATGTCCATATCCTCGTCTTGTAAGAGACTAAGCGCATACTCGACGTAAACGGACGCGTCGAGGTTTAAGCATGACACCTTCCCTTTTACCCAGGCCTCCATTTTTATTCGTTAGTGTGGTGGCCACAATCGCTTTTTGTAATTCAGAGAAACTATTGGTCAGACCGTGGTACCCTTAACCGACTCAATCCCGTAAATAATAGATGCAGTATGACTGTATAGCAACCATAGCCACGGGAAAACTCGATGAAATTTAATACTCCAAGAATCATGTAAACACAATTGGCCGTGTGGCTCAACCTACTCGTCCTAATAGAAATACAGCCCATATCCCACATTTGCTTCGCATGCAAGCTTCATAAATCGTAGCCAGTAATCATAGTCATCTACGATTGAAGGGCTGAAGTGGTAAGTTAGCAGCCTTTCTCGATCGTAACGAGTAATACAAACTTATCAGCTATCGCGAATATTACGACACAGATATGTCTAGTCTAATTGAACCCGTCGTCCCTTCCAATATAGGAAAACACGTTTTTCAGGCCATCCAAACTTGATTTCTTTAAATCATCTTTATCGAATACATTTATTACAACTACTCTTCCTTCCCAGGCTTTTAATCATCCACGTCTAACGCGCACATTATCAGATCCTTCTCTTAATTTTCTTTTGTCATGAAACGGTTGCGTTCCAGCACTTTACGATATCGAAGCGCCTTCTGTGCCAGCAGCACGTTGCTTTGAGAGCTCGAGGGGTCGGTGGCCAAAGCCACGAGGCGATTGAGCTTGCTCTTATACTTTTGGCACTTGGTATCTTGAAACACAATGCCCTGCGCTGTGCAGATAAAGCTCTCGGACTTTGACCGCTGCTCTAGTGCTCCAAACTTCTCTTTGCCAAGCACAAATGGGTGGCAGGTCTCGACTCGGTCATCGGATAGTCGCATGAAAGTAGACTCTTTCTTCATCATGGGCAAGAGATTGAAGTGGCTTCCTTCAGATAAAAAACGGCAACGCGAGAGAGACGACATGATCGTACTTTGATGGATTGTACTTTGAGCTCTTGGTAATGTCGTGTAAATCTCAGAGTGAAGGGATGCGTCACGTGTCGGGCATGGCAGCTATAGTAGGGACCAGTGATTTCAGCTTTTTCTTGCCCGCGTGCTAATGAAGCTGAGTTGAAGAAGAAAGGCCGAATTTTCTGACAACCAAACTCAAGACTTTTTTCCAAAAAAAATTAACGGGGGCTATCTATGCTGGATATCTCATTTGCGTCGTTGAGTGCTGACTTAAATTTGCGACAAAACCACCACTGCCATGTTGGCAGCACGTCGCAGTATTGTAGCCAAATTCAGGAAAGAACAACGTGGCTAGAGCGCAAGGAGGGGACTCTCCGTCTCAGTTATATTCAAACCAAGGCCACGACAACACGATGAAGGCATGTCCGCTTATCGGATGTACATTCCACTAAAACGACAGGATGTAGCACGGCCGGAACCAGTCGCCGATCTTCAACCAGTCGGATCCTACGAGTGCACTGGATCCAAAAAAGGTTCTTCTGAGGATCGATCAACAGCTTCGACAGCTGCAATAAAACGGCCACATGGACATTTACTCCCGATTTGCCATCAACATAGCGACTGTTGGGGCAGGATCTGGGCGCGATACAATACGATAGAGGGGATGGACCAGGCAAGAGATGCAGTTGTGCCTGACTCCCAGCCGCATTTGCAATCACCCGATCCCAGTGGAAAAAGGAGTTTAATGCGGAGGAGGCGATGGTAAATAGCACCATCACACACGTGTTGAATGGATCTGTAAACCGAGTTATTGTTTATATCAATTAGAAATCATATGTTGTGCATCCCCAGATTTTGTTCCGACACAAAAAAGTAGACAGCATGCGAGATGGATAACTACTGAAATATTGCAGAGAAACTTCCGAATAAGAATGCTCTCGGTGTCATTTCTGCAAGAAAATCACAACTGTAGAATCCTCTAATATGTGAATAATTAGTAAAGAAAGAAAGAAGCTAAGTAAAATAAGCTAGCTTTAAGTATGATGAGACTCTAGTGTCATGTTCTGACTGTACTGTACTGGTATCTATTTATATTTATTACAATGGATCTTATTGGGTAGTGAAGGATCCAGAAAAGTTCATTTCCCTCCGCAGGTTCCAGATTTCTTCTTTGCACATGTCCAGGATCGAAAAATCTAGGTGGGGAATTCAATCATAGCGTTAGCACTCTATGAAATCCGTCACAAAAACACGAACCAGGTTGTTGGCGATCCGCCAGCTTTTTCGCCAGGGATCGCCCTTTGTATTGACGAGCTGCTACTTATCTTGACAATAAGTGGGGCGGATATCACTGCACTCGTTGAGGCAAAATCAAAACTGGATGTCTTCTTCGAACCCTCTTTTTTGTAGCTCGTGGCAATTCATTTTAATCATGAATTCGCAGCGATTCTATACGTGTAGCCGAGCACCTTCTATTCGGTGAGAGGAATCTTAGTATGGTAACTCGCTACTGCCACGATTCCACCCGCATGTGTTCCAGCTGAGGATCCTCGCGCCCCATCACTGCTGCTGCGAGTCTTCCACTGCCAGGCGCTATACTGAAGATTTCATATAAATCCGAAATATTTACAATTCCGTCCGTAGACTTTACTGCGTTGTGCAACCAAACGAAGTTATGTATTTGATTCTAAGACACGCTTCGAATACCAAAGTGTGAAGTTTGAAAGTTGTTTCAAAGGTGTCGTTCAAGAAGACGATCAAGAGTATACAAACTTCAAGTGATACGCGATCAAAGTGGCCAAAAATGCATTATGGGTACATTGAGGATTTAACTGTATTTTGCCTTTTTAGGACTTTTTAGGTTCGAATTCTTAAGTAAACCTTTTACAATTATTCTATATCTTTTTACTTAAAATTAAGAACCTCATACTTGCTCCCCGTGCGCCCTTGCGCTGATCAGTAGGGCGCGCTTGTTCAAATAAACAACTCCCAGACTGTCAGGCGTAAACGGCCGGTACAGTACAATCACCCGGTATAATTGACCGCGCCCCCAACCTGTGTCAATTTCCTGCACAAACTACACGCTAATAGGACTGCAGCTCGTCATAGGCTTGGACCCAAGCCCAAAAACTTACGAGTGGTTCTATTATGTCTGTGCTTGTATACACCCCGCAAACTACGCGATACCCCGTTGCGGATATTGGCTGTCCAGCGCATACTTCTTCCTTCGTAGATCTTCTAGCTAAACGTGTTCAATTTACTAGACGCCGCACAAAAGTTAACACAGACCTGAATCATATATTGCACTGTGGTGCTCCCAGGTGAATGTTCTTGTTGAATCGCGTACCAATTTTTCCTTTTCGGATAGTGACGATCAAGAACTTTTTGTTTTTGATCTGCGTCACCAACGTGCCGATTCTAGAAGTGGGTCCTCCGTTTATCTTATTATTGTTATTTGCTTGCCTGGCCATATGCACCCGTCGATCTAGGTGGTTACTGTAACGGGGTTACATTCGAGTTACATGTAATGTTGGTGTACATGAGTACACTACGGTTGAGGTCAGTATTGACCGGTTTGAAAGGTTTCGAACCTTTGGTTATTTTAACCAAGCAGGGCAGGGACCCTTGGTGTGGTGGTGTGTCAGCCATCCACGTGTCGGTACACAGGTGGGTACACTACATTTTAGCTAGGTACGAATTTGGAATATTCTACTTAGTATTACATATAGTTTATATTAGTTTAAATTATTTAGGCTAATTACATATTAAATATATTCAGTTTACATTTCACTCAAAAGTGCAGTCGCGCGACCTCGACCGGTCGCGCATGCAGTGAGTGTCTTAGGTAAGAGGGAGCCCTCACTTTACTTACATCCCGTAAAGGGAACACAACCGTTAAGGCTAATTAGTAAACCAACCCGGGAATCTTGGCCCCGAGTAGGAGATCTCTCCTATTAAGCCCTTTTTAAGGGCGTATCGGCTAAGTAGCGGTAGGCACCTCTTTAAGGAAGATTCTTCCTCTGTGCGCTAGCCGCACCGTGAGTATACGCACCGGCTACATCTGGTAGCACTAGTAGCTAATCCAACACCTGTGTTGGTAGACTAAGACATCCTCTGCAAGGGATGAATCAGGACGATTGGGATAGGTTGACCCTCGTCCAGCAGGAAGCCTTTAACAGGCTGTTATCTTTACTGGGTGACGAGGGTATGCAGCTCCTAGTGAAGCAGGGCCTTGAGGCCGTAAAGGCGAGGGTCAATGCCCTCATCGCCCATGAGGCGAGTTTTGGTGGTATTCGTTCCACGGGGGTGCGTCCCCCATTGTCCTTTAAGATAAAGGAATTCACCGGTTAAAAAGGTGATAACCTTTATTTGTGGTTACGAGAGGTCTAAACGGTCTTCGCCACAGCGAATGTGATCGTTGATCACTTGCAAGTGGGACTTGCATTGACCCATCTTACGGGTAAAGCCCGTGCATGGGCGTTTACATGTTCGGAGTCAGTCACGGACGTGTTACCAACCTTGAAGGTCCTTAAGCAGAAGCTTATGGACATGTACGCAACGCCTGATATGGTTTTCCAGAATCAGCTGGCGTTTCTGAGGTGCCGTCAGGGCACTAAGGACTTGGAATTATATATCCAAGAACTTAAGACCCTGTTGGCAGGGATGTACGCGAAAGAGTATTCGGACGATGTGTCCATCCCCGTCTTCATGGGTGGCCTGAGAGAAGGGCGAGCACGTTCGGAATTGTTCCGATGCCGGCCCGAATCCCTGGGGGAGGCGTTCAAGATGGCGTTCAACGCCGAGAGGAGCTTCCGTTCCTCTAAGGTGGGTCCCGAACCCATGGACCTGAGTCAGTTCGAAGCGGAGGAGAAACTTCTCGCTAAGAGTCACACTGGCTCTTATCCGCAGAGCTTCGAGGCGGAGCTCCTTGCAATGTTGCAGCGGCATGGACCGCTGAGATGCTTCCAGTGTGGGAGCACGGATCATCTGCGGAACAAATGTCCGCGGAGCCCCCAGCGAGACACTCGCTTTAAGGGGCCAAGGGTGGGGAAAAAGCCCTTGTCCAAGCCGTCGGGAAACGACGGCTCCCAGTAGGTGCGGGGCGCTCTACTGGGGGAACCCTCAGTGCTGTTAAGCCCCAGGGCAAGGGACGACAGCACAAAGCCCGGAGGGAAGCGGTGCTTTCTAGCACCGAGTTGGTGTACCAGCCAGGTTTGCTGGTAGTCCTTACGGACGTGAAAGGCTTTGATAAGCCTTGGAGAGTCTTGATAGACTCTGGAGCGTCTGGCAATTATGTCAGACGGGTTTCTGTTGTGAAGAGTCGGATGTATGCCGAGGACCTAGAGGCACGTTCTCGTGACGTTGTCACAGTCCGTCTTGCGACGGGTGTACATGTTTCTGTACCCAAGGTCTCGATTGACCTTAAGCTGAAGTTTGCAGACTTCGACAGCTTAGAACGTTGCCTAGTCCTGGATTTGGAATCAAGGTATGACCTCATTCTGGGCATGAAGTGGCTGGAACGCCACGAGCCGTGGATAGACTGGAAGTCTAAGTCCATTGGCTCAACGCACCCGCGGTCGGGTGAAGCATTGGCGAGTCATGAACCCACCTTTGCTCGATCGCACAAGCGATTCTGGCGTGAGATGCCATAGATTGGGATGTCTGAAATGATCATTCCCAATGAGGTTAAGGAAGAGTTCCTTAACGAGGGGGTTCGGTGGTTAATCCCCACGCCGTTAACGGCGAGACTGGTGATTTGTCAGTGGTAGAGGTTGTAATGGGGTGCCATTACATAATTGATATTAAAGTTAGAATATCACAGTTTAATTTCAGACGCGTTGTCTGAAATTTAAATAAGAGATTATAAGTTATCGCTTCGCGGATCTACCTAACTCAGCCTTGAACGATTCAATCTCATCTTCTATATCACATATATGTCGATGATTCAGTAAATCTAAATCGAAAATATCATTTATAAATAAATAGTAATAAAATGTTATAAAAACCATAATATATTTTTTAAAAATTTTAATTATTTTGTTCATATTCTATATGGAAAAGTCGATTCGGTATAAATACCGAATCTTGCAGGTTAACTAATAGTACGGTTAGTAAGATACTTGATATTATTATATTAATTAGTTAGTTACTATACTATTAGCCTCTAAACCACCAATTAAATAAACACTCTTAATTTTGCGTTCTAATAGACAAGTAGATATTTATATATTTACTTTTAGTATAGGATTAGTTGTTACCAACTAATCCTGCCCTTATTGTATAGCGCGCTTCCTCGCAAAATACAGTGTAATCCTGTAACATGATCAGTCCTATTACACCTGGTAGCACTTAGTGGTCCGTCTTAACGACCACAGTTCCGTTCCGCTAGTCAACTAGCGGAGCAAAGATTAAGAGCCGCTCGGCATCATGTCGCGAGACATGACGCCTGTCGAGCGAGAGAGAACGCTGCAAGTGGTCAATGAACACTTCCCTCACTTCTCTTCGCGTAGTAAAGACGCGACGGTGGAAATGGTTCGGTCTATGGGGACCGACATCATTACCTTCCTCCAGAGTAAGTCCCCGGAGGAAGTGATACAGGTGGTGAATTGCTTTAGGCGAAACCACCTAGAAAAGCCAGAACGTCCCGCGCCAGAGGCAGCGCGGACCGCAACTGCACCTGCAACGCATAGCGTTGAAGTGGTAAAGGCGCGAGTACCACCCTTTACCAGTGAAGGGGGCGAGCCCCTTCGTAGATGGTTCGCAGAGGTGGAAGATGCCATTTCTGCGCAAAATATTGTTTACGAACGTCAACAGGCGTACTTCGCCACAACATGTCTAGGCGGCAGAGCCAGGGCATGGGAGATGAGTCGCAGAGCCACTGATGACTCTGCGTTCCTTACTATAAGGAATGTAAAGCTGAGCTAAAGCTCAACTTTGAAGCTCCAGAAACGGAGCTAAGTAGTCGGCAGGAGTTCATGGAACTCCGGCAAGGTAATCTTGACCTTCAAGCTTACGCTCAGAAGACGCAATATTTTCTGTCAAATATTGTGTATGAGCCGGTGCCCCCTGCTATGCAGGTCACTGGCCTCATGAAGGGACTCAATGATGGTCCCGTCAAACAGAGTCTCTACCGTCACCCGCCAGAGACTCTAAAGGATGCCATTGATATGAGCATCCGTGAGGAGTTCAGCATCCGATCAGCGTCATCGCATGCTGGGTACAGCCGAAGGGCTTAACAGCCCTTCTCTTTTGACATGCCGCAACGGCATGTCAACAATCAGCAGTCAGGCAGACGAAGCTCACACTTCGTCTCAAGAAACAGCCATCCGCGCCAGAGCATGGGCGGTGAAGGTCCAGAGCCGATGGACCTATCGGTTGCGGTTGCTTCGAACACGAAGCAACCGAAATTTAAGAAGAATATTCGCTGCAATAGATGCGCGAAAATGGGGCATTTTTCCCATGAGTGTATGGCACCGCGCCCGGTGCCACGCAGTCAGCGGACGCAACCGTCCGCTGCACGGCGACACCAACAGGGACATCACCCTGTTGGTGCAAAAAACGAGAATCACCAGTAGGGGCGGGGCGCCCTACTGGGAATGTTATCCCACATGCCGACATAGGGCATGTGAGGGTAATAGACCCAGACGGGACTATGTCCTGTCAAAAGGTGCAGGGTGATGGTAAGCCTCTTATCACCCTGGAGGTTAAGCCGCACGGGAGAGATGTCCCCATGCGAGCTTTGTTTGACACAGGAGCGTCAAACAATTTCGTTAGAACTCAGAGTCTAACGCTGTTGAGCTTCGTGGAGGTAGAGACCCCACGAAGTATGTTGTCAGTCCGGTTAGCAACAGGTGCAACCGTGACTATTCCAAAGCGTGTGATTAAAACACGCTTCGAGTTGAATGAACTGTCATTCGAGGATGAATTCATCGTCCTCGATTTAGATGACAAGTTCGATGTGATACTTGGAATCCCATGGATGTCCAAGTTTAAACCTTCGATCGACTGGGTTAACCTATCGATCGACTGCGGCGGATGCACAGGATCTGATCACCCTGTGTGTAATCCGGCAGTATCAGAAGATACAACCGCAGCGTCAGACAGTATGGTGGATAGCGATGGCACCACCAAGTCTGTTCTGACACGATCAGCGGAAGGTAGTTGCGTGTTGGAGAGAAACATTCCACGGGTGATAAAGACCACCGTGAGAATGAAGTGATATCCACGGTGGGAAACACCCACCGTGAGAATGAAGTGATGTCCACAGTAGGAAACACCCACTGTACGACCGAAGGTTCCAACACGACGAAAGAATTCCGTATTGATGAGAGTAAACTCACGATCGAGTGCAATCGTGAGCACAACTCCGTGGTGGCCAGTGCCCACCACGTTGCGTTAGCCATGAACACGGGTGATAAAGACCACCGTGTCGCAGAACAGGCGGCCGATCAGACGAGCACATCTGATCGCCAAAATTCCATGGTAGGCAGTGGCCACCATGATGATGAGTATTCGCACATGGTGAAAATCGTAATCACCGGGTAGCAGTCAATCAGACGAGTGTGTATGATTGCATGGGCAGTTCCGTCGAGACGATCAACGTCTTGACGCAAACGGAGACCGGATTAGATACCCAGTCTCTGTTGATGGAACACCCTCCGAAAGAAGTTTCGGAGGTGATGGCTCTTCCAGCGCAAAGCTGGAAGAAGTTTATGAGAAACTTGCACGATGATCAGATCAAACAGATCTGTATTATCGTAGCAACAGATGATGTAGTGGATATTCGTGAACTAATATCCACATTACAAGTGGAAAACATTGGGAAAGATGTTCCCAATGATCAAGCCAAGTTTCGGATCTATCTATTGGGAGATAGGCCGTTTGTGGTTTACAAGGACCATGCGTCGCTACGCACGGCCGTGAATTCACCACACATTTCTCAAAGGATGGATCGATGGCTGTCATTCTTTGCTGAGTATAACTTTAAGGTTGAATACAAACCCGGAAAGTTGAACGTGATAGCGGATGCGCTATCACGAAGGCCCGATTACGAGACGAAACCGTCCGTAACCGAAGGAGCCAGTGCAAACGCGATCCGTTGCACTGCTTTGTCGTCGTCAATATACGACAAGTACGCGAGGCGTACAAAACAGACGAGGAGACACGTCTGTTGATTGATTACTTAAGTAATCAATCAAGTGAGAAGCGCGACGAACTCCCAGAGTTCCTCCGCGCTTGCGTGCATTGATATCGACTGCACGATGGTCTGCTGCTTTACAACACAGACCAAAAAGATGAAAGTCGCATCGTCGTTCCAAACGACGATGATATCAATCATCAAATTATGTTTGAGTATCATGATGCTCCGATTTCGGGGCATCAAGGTCGAGAGAAGACATACGCTTCTCTCGCACGAGACTTTTACTGGCGAAACCAGTACAAATGGGTACGGAAATACGTACGCGCTTGCGAGATTTGCCAGCGCGTTAACACTGCGCAGTCAGCACAGGCTCCGCTGCAATCCCTGCCGGTTCCGACAGATGGTTGGAAGTCCATTTCAATGGACTTCTTATTCGGTCTTCCACCCGACAATAGTCGGAAGACCGGAATAGTGGTCTTTGTAGACCGTTTCAGTAACATGGTACATCTTACTGCAGTATCAGCGAACGTAACCGCCGCTCAAACAGCGCGGATATTCGTTGATACGGTATTCCGTTTGCACGGAATGCCGGAAGACATAGTCTCGGATCGAGATCCGAGATTTACAGGACGTTTCTGGCAGGAAACGTTCTCATTGTTGGGAACCCAGTTGAAGATGTCAACTGCTGACCATCCGGAAACGGATGCGCAGACGGAACGGGTTAGCCTCGTTCTCGGAGACATGTTGCGATCATACGCACATGCCTTTGAACAGTGGAGTGACTACCTGTCACTCATTGAGTTTGCGATTAACAATTCAGTGCATGCTTCAACTAAGCATACACCGTTCTACGTGAATTCCTTAAGGCATCCACGAACCCCAGCTTTACTTGGCGGTACGCCAAATCTAAGTGGGGGAGAGACCCGCTCAAATTTTGAGCGAGCCAATGCGCAAGTTGCGACTGCAACTTGTGAACAAAACGATGGCCCTTCTACTGAAAGTACAGTAGAAGCGGAAGCAGCTTCAATTGAAACTGAAGCTGCATACGATGAATATGTGTCTGCAGCCATTGCAGCAGACAACGAGGACAATGCACCTACTGCTGATAAAGCAGTAGATGAATTCGTATTACAGCGCCAAGCTGTAATACGCTATATAAAAGATGCACTTGCCTCTGCTTTTGATAAGCAGAAGCAAAATGCAGACAAACAAGGAAGGAATAACAAAAACTCCTTTCTGAAAGGTGAATTGGTATTATTAAGTACTACCAATTTGCCTACACATGCGATAAGCAACTTCCCTACACGGAAGTTGCTTCCTAAGTACATTGGACCTTTCAAGGTCCAAGAGATTCGGGGGAATGCCTATACCTTAGACATTCCCACAGCAATGCGGCTTCGCCCAACATTCTATGTTGGGCGGCTCAAGCCGTATCACTCGTATTCGTCTTACGACGGGACGCAGAACCACGGAAGATACCGTGCTTCTCCAAGTCTCCCAAGAGAGACTTGTAATCGTCTTCCAGCCGTTGATGAGCAGAGCGGAGAGTCGTTACATCCGCCTTTGACTGCTCAAGATCAGCCGTGCGCCGATCGAGCTCTCCCTTATAGCGGGAAAGCTCAATGTACAGAAGATCATTCTTCTGCTGGAGGGCAGTGTGCGCCCCGAGGATGTAGCGGACATCCTCGCGAAGAGACCGATATGTCTTCACACAGTGAGAAATATCGCTGCTCAAGGAGGAATAACCCTCCTCGAGCTTGCGGAGCAAAGAACCATTCTCCGCAACAACAACGGCGAGGGAATTCTCAACCTCCTCCGCCCCTGATTGATAATCAGGGGAACAAGCGATATATCCTCGAGCGCTTGATCTCGAAGCGCTCGGTGCCTTCGAAGAAGGGGCAGCGTACCGAGTACTTGGTACGCTGGCTGGGATATCCCCAAGAGTTCGACTCTTGGGAGCCGATTGAGGTTCTGAGGGCCGACGCCCCAGACCTTTTGACTGAGTTTGAGAAGAAGTCTCAAACTTATAATGCGAAGTAGCATCAACAGTAAGTGTTGATGCATTCAGGGTATCAATTAAACCCTGAATTTCGGCGGGTACGGAAAAACCACCGTGCCCCCTCAACCCCTCCTCTGACAGACGAGGAGCGCCCTGCGTACACCGCTGGCAAACGAGGTGAGAAGGGACACCACACTTTAACCCTTCTTTGATGCAAGCATAATGAATGTATTCCATTTTTCCTGTTCGTGAGTGCTTTAAAAAGCGCTCGCGCATTAAGTGAACTTTATTCACGTAATCATCTGGGCTTTTGTTGTAGTTGTCAACAAAAGCATTCCAACTCTGAGTCAGGGCGTCTTTATCGTCCCTGTTCTTCCTTGAACCTTTCCGGCTCGAATAATATCGAACCTGGAAAAAGATGTCAATAAAGTACAGACGTCTATCGTCTGTACTTCGATCGAATCGACGTTACTGGATGTCTTCGCAGTCATCCAGCACGTTGATATCGAACAACGCATACTGGCAGTCCCGTTTACGGTGACAGCCACTGTTGGGGGCAATAGCCCAGCCAGGGGTCCAAAACCCCACTCTGTACGGAACATGTGGTTCCGTACGATGATACGCTTTAGAAGCGGCAGGCGCCGCTTCTGTTCGAGCCCTTTTAGCAGGAGGAGCACCGCCTGCTTCAACACCACGCGCCGGGGTTAAATCACCCCGACGTGGAGAAGTACTTGCTCCAGGTGGGGCTCTGCGTTCCCGCAACTACCTGTGATAATCATTGTCGCTTTCATAGCAGACAGCGACACCAGAGTCGTCATCGCAGTTAGGCGATAAGCACCTAGCGAGTTTCGACTCGCTAGATCCTTTAGTGGGGAAAGCTGTATCCCCATCATTTTGTTCGGAGTCAGAACTCCCGAACATCGCCCTCTTGGCAACACGCCATTCGGAAGTTGCCATCATGCGAGATGTTGCATTAGCAACATCTCCCTGTTTCTTGCCAGATGCCGCCTTAGCAGCATCTGTGGTCGAAGACGGTACGTCTCCCGACCTTTGCGTAGTTGACGCTGCTAATGCAGCGTCACCGTTGTCACTCAACACATCAGCACCTAGTGCTGAGGCGGAGGAAGAAGCTCCTTCAATGTTTTCAGCAGCGCTCTTTAGAGCGCCGCCGTGTGCTTTGACCATCGATTCGATGGTCAATCAGTTGGTGAATGAGAAATTCCGACCAACAAGTGCCACCTATGATTGGCCAAAATAAGAATTATTATTGGCCAACCACCTTAAGTGGGGGGTGATGTAATGGGGTGCCATTACATAATTGATATTTAAGTTAGAATATCACAGTTTAATTTCAGACGCGTTATCTGAAATTTAAATAAGAGATTATAGGTTATTATAATCCACGAAGGAAAAGTCGATTCGGTATAAATACCGAATCTTGCAGGTTAACTAATAGTACAGTTAGTTGAATACTTGATATTATTATATTAATTAGTTAGTTACTATACTATTAGCCTCTAAACCACCCATGAAATAAACACTCTTAATTTTGAGTTCTAATAGACAAGTAGATATTTATATATTTACTTTTAGTATAGGATTAGTTGTTACCAACTAATCCTGCCCTTATTGTATAGCGCGCTTCCTCGCAAAATACAGTGTAAGCCTGTAACAGGATCAGTCCTGTTACAGAGGTGGCTTCCTCTGAGGTAACTCCAGTGGTAGGGGTAGAGACCCCTGTGGTTAAGCGCGAGGCGCTTCCAAGCAAAGAGACCCGTAGTTAGTCTCTTTTGCACGTAGTAAATGATTCCTACCACGCCGTTATGGGCGAGACTGGCGAGTCGCCATTGGCAGAGGTGGATTCCTCTGAGACGACTCCAGTGGTAGGGGTAGAAACCCCTGTGGTTAAGCGCGAGGTGCTTCCAAGCGAAGAGACCCGCAGTTTGTCTCTTTCGCACGTCGGAAATTATTCCGACTACGCCGTTATAGGTAAGTCTGGCGAGTCACCGGTGGTAGAGGTAGAGACCTCTGTGGATAGACGCGTGGCGCTTCCAATAGATCGGGCAATTGACTCCCCCATCTGTGTGTCGGGATGGGTCCCGAGGCCAGTAGTCAGCAGTCCTACATGATGCTGAATAGCGTGACAGGTGTTGTCACAGAAGGCGTAAGCCTGGAACGGTTGCCTAGGGTAGGCGAACTATTGTCGTTGGAGGAGATGTCCTTCAACGAATTCGAAACTTCTTTGAAAGCAGATGAAATCAACGAGGTTGTCGTATTACGTCCGGAAGAGGAGTTGAACTCCTCATCCACGATGGACGAGTCAGTTTTGGTGCAAACCAAACAGGCATTGAATGCCCGAAGCGGCCCAAGATCCTTGCGGATCCTGAGGACCCTTACCATTCCTTATTGAAGGAATTCGGAGATTTCATTGGTGACAACCCACCGATGGTGTTACCACCGGATCGGGGGGTCAAACATGAAATTGATTTGGTTCCTGGAACCAAATAAAGCGTCACTAGGCAGTGGCCTCTCCCCAAGGAGCAATGCGACGTCATCGACGCATTCTTCAAGTGGAAATAAGAGTCAGGGATGGCACGGGAGAGCAAGTCTCCCGATTCATCTCCCACCTTTTGTGTTTGAAAACCGAACGGAAAGTGGCGCATTAGGCATGCAAACAAAAAGCTGAATGCAGCTACTGTACCCATGCAGACTCCGATTCCTCGGAAGGATGTCCTCTAGAACAATATGGCGGGCTGTACTGTATACAGTGCCTTAGATCTGGTGGACAGGTATTATCAGGTGCTCATTCAAGCGTCCGATATTCAGCTTACAGCGGTCAGCACGCCTAGCGGCATGCTGTGGGAGTGGCTTGTTATGCCACAAGGTCTTTAAAATGCACCAGCGACTTTCAATCGCTTGGTGACTCAACTCTTCCGCCCTCATAGGAAGTACGCTCAGACGTACTTCGACGATATATTCGTTCATAGTCGTTCGGAAGGCGACTCTTCTTATGTTCAGACACACCTTATACACCTTCGAGCTGTGCGCGAATGTATGCGAGAGCATAAGTTATATGCGAACGCATACAAATGTATATTTGGTGATGAGGAAATTCCTTTCCTCGGATGCTTCATCGGTAAGGATGGAGTGCGGGCGGATCCCGCGAAGGTGAATCCATTGTGGAGTGGCCTGCGCCTGTAAATCTTAGAGATTTACGGAAGTGGATTGGATTAGCCAACTATCTCCACAAGTACAGCGAGAACTACGCTGAAATGGAGAAGCCATTAACCGACCTTTTTAAGAATGATGTTGATTGGTGTTGGGAAACCAAATACCAAAACGCTTTTGAAGCGGTAAAGGGGAGCTTGTTAAAAGCTCCCGTTCTTGCTCTCCCAGATTCTGGGAAACCATTTAGTGTCGTCTGCGACGCCTCTGATTTCGCGATCGGATGTGCTTTGTTACAAGCAGACGATGCAGGAAGGGAACGCGTAATTGCGTTTGAGTCGAGGCAGCTTAAAGCTGCGGAACGGAATTATCCCGTTCATGACAAGGAACTACTTGCAATGAAGTATGCTCTTCTCAAATTTAGGGTTCACCTACTCGGCTCAAAGCCGTTCGTTGTTTATACTGACCACGCGTCCTTACGGACAGCGACAAAGTCGCCTCATCTCTCGCAACGAATGGCCCGTTGGCTCTCCTTCATTGAGGAGTACAACTTTGAGGTTAAGTATAAACCTGGCAAGCAAAACGTGCTCGCAGACGCGTTATCGCGTCGTCCCGATTACGAGCTTGCTCACGCGACATTCGTCACCACATCTGTGGTGGATCTCATACGCCAGGAGTATGAGAAAGACCCACAATGTACGGCGCTTATCAGCGCGTTAGGTGAAAAGGGTCTTGGATCGTCTGATCCAACCCTGTCAAGTCGAGCTAAAGCTCGTTTACACCGTTACAGGTACTGTGATGGTCTGCTATTTTATAGCACGAGCGCGGAGGACACTTCGCGGGTGGTAGTTCCTCATGTTGAGGAACTGAAGTATAGAGTCCTCTTTAAGGTACATCACGCCCCTACCGGGGGTCATTAGGGTCGGGATAAGACCTACAGCGCTTTAAGCGCTTTGTACTGGTGGCCCAACATGTATAAGTGGGGCGGTGCGTACACACGCACCTGTGAGACGTGTCAGAGGGTTAAACCCTCTGCAAGTTCAGCTGCGCCTTTGGCGAGCTTATCGGTTCCGTTGGAAATCCATCAGCATGGATTTTATCTTCGGTTTTCCGAAGTATAAGGCCGGGAACACCGGCATATTGGTCTTTGTAGACCGTTTGAGAAAGTTGACTCACCTGGCGGCGGTGCCAGAGTCCATTGATGGACAAGGAACAGCGAAAGTGTTCCTAGACCGTGTCTTTGGACAGCATGGTCTACCCGATTCCGTTGTGTCGGATCGGGATCCCCGTTTTACGGGACAGTTTTGGGGAGCGTTGTTTAAGGTGATAGGCACCAATCTCCTCCTGTCCACTGCGGATCATCCGCAGACGGACGGTCAGACGGAACGCGTTAATCACGTTGTGGAGGATATTCTCCGGAGTTTATTTCCGGATTCTCCAAAGGTTTGGAGTGAGATGCTTCCGATGGTTGAATTTGCTATCAACAATTCGGTACATGCATCTACGGGTTTACCCCGTTTTAAGTGAACGGATTAGTGAATCCGAGGGTTCCGTTGACGCCACGTGTGTGTGGCCCAGGGCTGGAGGGGGGAGGATTCCCCGATGTCAGCCCTGTATCTGTGCGAAAGCACATCGATAAGTTTTTATCGACGCGCCTTAGTGTCTTACGACACGTCTGCGATGCCATGGCGGAAAGCCAAGACAAGCAGAAGGAGCAAGCTGACCGCAAGGGGCGGCGTAACAAAAGGGTGTACAAAGTAGGAGAAAGTGTTTTATTAAACGCTAAAAATCTTCCTACACATGCAGTTTCAAATGTGTTGCGCAATAAACTGCGACCCTGTTTGTGGGCCCCTTTAAGGTACTAGCCCTAAAGGGCTTATCGTATACCTTGGACATCCCGAAGGTGATGCGTACGCATCCAACCTTTTATGTCGGTATGCTTAAGCCATACCAGGACCCGGAGGTGGGCCCCATCCTGGAGGAGGGTGGAAATCCGGATAGCCGTAAGGCACGGCAGGGCGAAGTAAGCCTGAAAGGGCTAAAATGCGACCACGAAGCTCCGCAACGAGAGACTCGAGAGAGGCAAGCCGCCCCTCGATGCGTTCATTCGCACTCCCTTCGTTGCGGAGTCCCTCATGAGCATCTTGGATGCGACGGCTGTGCCGATCACAGCTTTCGTGGAAGCCACGTCTCAATAGCGCGACCCCCTCCTCCAGTGCTCGATACGGAGGGTACATTACCATGTGGAACTCTGATGTCACGACGCCATCACCGAGGTGAGACCCAGTACCTGGTGAAGTGGAAAGGATATCCACATTCCCAGAGATCGTGGGAGTCCGAGACTCCCCTGCGGCAGGATTGCCGTGACGTCGTTGACGCTTTCGAGCGGGAGAATCCCACTGAGAGTCAACAACCAAAGGGGCTGAAGAAGCCCCTTGACTCCCAGTAGCTGGGAGTTCGCCGGAGGCAGATCTGTGCTTGCATTGCTCTCCTGCACCACATCGAGAGCAGATCGCGTATAATAGGAGGCAGGTAATTTCCCTTGCGCTTTGGCCTGAGCATAGGCCAAGCGTAGCGCCCTCTCTACCCGAACGTCGTGTTCGGAAAAGCTGTTGTACAGCGCATCGAAACTGGGGAGGCGTTTCTCCCCTTCCGCCCAGGCGCGGAATGCCTGTTTTGCGTCTTCGACGCTTTCGTCCCTCAAGAGAACAAAGGGAATCTCGCGGATGATATCCACGAGGACACCGCGTGCCTGCTTCCCGAGGCGCGTCCGGTAGGACTTAACGGTATAATGTTTGGGCGTTAGTAGTCGGGCCCGGAGTTGATTCCGACGCGCAATTTCGCGCGGCAGTATAGCCGCTGGACCAGGGGTATAGGAGGCTAGACCACTCTTTACCGCCTGCTTAGCCCTCTTTTGAGGGTCGCGAGTTCCCTTCCGTGCCCGTACGGCACGTCGGGCCTCTTGAACCAATGACGGTTCATTGGTGGTAGTCGCATGTGGCAACCTGGAGGTATCACCCCTAGCGGGTAACGGTGGCGCACGAGTTAGTGCGTTTTCCCCACGTGTGGGGAATGGGTTGGATGACCGACAGCGCCGTTCGGCGCTGTCAGCGGGGCAAGCCGTTGGGGAGATCTCCCCAAGGGCATCCACTTCCGAGTTGTCGGAATAGTTTTCGTCCATAGCACCACTGAAGGTGTCCAATGGACAGACAGAGGTACTGGCGTTGGACTTCTCCAACAAGATTTTGATTATTGCGTAAGCAATAGTCTTTATATGGGAGGATGTACCGGGGTTACATTCGAGTTACATGTAATGTTGGTGTACATGAGTACACTACGGTTGAGGTCAGTATTGACCGGTTTGAAAGGTTTCGAACCTTTGGTTATTTTAACCAATCAGGGCAGGGGCCCTTAATGTGGTGGTGTGTCAGCCATCCACGTGTCGGTACACAGGTGTGTACACTAATTTTAGCTAGGTACGAATTAGGAATATTCTACTTAGTATTTTTTTTACATATAGTTTATATTAGTTTAAATTAATTTAGGCTAATTACATATTAAATATATTCAGTTTACATTTCACTCTAAAGTGCAGTCGCGCGACCTCGACCGGTCGCGGGTGCAGTGTGTGTCGTAGGTAAGAGGGAGCCCTCCCTTTACTTACATCCCGTAAAGGGAACACAGCCGTTAGGGCTAATTAGTAAACCAACCCGGGAATCTTGGCCCCGAGTAGGATATCTATCCTACTAAGCCCTTTATAAGGGCGTATCGGCTAAGTAGCGGTAGGCACCGCTTTAAGGAAGATTCTTCCTCTGTGCGCTAGCCGCACCGTGCGTATACGCACCGGCTACAGTTACGCTCTTGCTGATTAACGTCGGGATGATTAGGGAAGATCCTGCTTTGTAATTGGCCTACCATTACTGGATTACACTGTATTGCGTAAGGAAGCGCGAAACAAGAAGAAAAAACCTTAAATTTGTTACAAGAGTTAAACTTATAATAACTAAAGTTAACTGTACCTAATTTATCTATTTTATCCCCTTAAGAGCATCTCCACCCATGGCAAGTATATTATATTAAATTTAGCACGGGAGACATCAAAGTTTTAAATTTTTTGTCGATTAGATTACTTTTGCTCCTCCGGCAGCCAAATTTTCGGCCAGTTTTTCCACTCCGACACTCCGTCTAGAACACCCCTCGTTCCTTCCTTGCGACCACGAAACCCATGAAAAACCTCGACGCTCTTGAACTTCCTTCCGAAGATGAGTTGCTCGAGATCTTTGACGACGACGATGCAGAAGAACTTGCGCGTCTCATCGTCAACCAGCGTTTCTTCCAGCAGGTGCAATCAAGCTCCGTTGGAGGTTCTCGCCCTGGAAGGCGAGCGAATATCGATCGTGGAGTCCAGGAAGGGCACGACAGGATATTGGGAGATTATTCTCAGAGAATCCTGTCTATGGAGACAAGCTCTTCCGCCGTCGCTTACGCATGCGACGACCTCTTTTCCTTTGGATCGTGGATTCCGTTGAAGCCCACGACAATTAATTCCATCGGCGACCCTATGCGACGGGAAAGCTCGGGCTTTCTGCCATCCAGAAGACAATGGCGGCAATTCGTCAGCTTGCATACGGTGCCCCTGCCGATGCGGTGGACGAGTACGTTCGCATTGGAGAGAGAACGGCCATCAAAAGCCTCCAGCACTTCTGCCGGGCGGTGATTAATGTCTTCGGTGAGGAATACCTCCGCAGTCCGACTACCGCAGACGTTCAGCGCCTCCTGCGCATCAATGAGAAGAGGGGCTCCCGGGCATGCTAGGAAGCCTCGACCGCATGCATTGGAAGTGGAAGAACCCGTCCGCCTGGGCAGTACAATACGACGGGAGTGAGAAGGAACCGACCATCGTCCTTGAAGCCGTTACGTCCTAGGACCTTTGGATGTGGCATGCCTTCTTCTGCATGCCAGGATCTCATAACGACATCAACGTGCTCGATCGGTCGCATCTCTTCTCAGACCTTGACAACGGTCGTGCTCCCGCCGCGACGTTTACCATTAATGGTAATGAGTACCGTATGGGGTATTACTTAGCATATGGCAGGTGTAGCTGTAGAGAATCCTGATGACTTCAATGTTTTATTACGTGGAACTTATAATCTTCTCCGTCCTTCTTCGATGTAGGTATATATCCCGATGGTCAACCTTGGTGCAGACCATCTTGCAACCGCAAGGTATGAAGAAAATACACTTCGCGGCCATGCAAGAGTCTGCGCGTAAGGATGTCGAACGCTGCTTCGGTGTTTTTTCAAGATCGTTTTGATATTGTAAAGGGACCAACCGGTTTCTGGAAGGAGGTCGATCTGCATGCCATCATGACGACATGCATCATATTACACAACATGATCGTCGAGGACGAGCGGGACTAGTCTCTCCATCCCGAAGACTACGATAGTGATCCGAGATCGGCAACCTTAGTAGGACCATGCACCGATAATTCGCCGACTTCGACGCATTCGTTCGTCGGTACCGCTCAATCCGCTGCGCGGAGCAGCAACATCAACTACGCAACGACCTCATTGAGCATTTGTGGCAGAGGAAAGGCGATGAGAACGAATAGAAGGAAAGAATGATTTTCTTATTATAACGTTCTCACCGACCTCTCTTCCACCTCTCTTCCACCTCATCTTTCTCCACCTGCACCATTATTTGTCGCTGCTTTATCTGGTAATAACGTCTCGCAACCTCGCTCATATTATCAAGATTGCGAGACATAATACGATCATTAGCGACGTCCTGCATCACTATTCTCTTCCGGCGCGTTTACAGAGAAATTTCGCGGCTGCTTTCCGCAACCATGCGCTGGCTTTCGTTGACGTATTCCATATCCACCTGGACTCGTTTTGCTTCCTTTTTTACAAGCTGGTGATGATTCTTCATCCCGGCCCTTTCCGTGTCCGCAATTTCGTTGTCGCCCGTCACCGTCCGCTTCCTCTTTCCTTGCCCCTTGGTGTTCTGCGTGATAGTCTCCTGACACTTCCTTGTACTGCGCAGCAGCGTCCAGAGCGAGACCATGGTGAACTCGCACCCATGAGTCTCCTCGAACAGGGCAAGAGAATCCTGCACCTTGTCGTCGAAGGTCTTACCGCTCTCGTTCCGGCTCTCAATGGCCGCGAAGCATCCGCAAAACTTGTTGACGGTCCGCTGTATAGTGGTCCAGTGGATACCGAAGCTGTTTGGAAAGCGTTCCGTCGTGCGGAACACATCACAGAAACTCTCGTGGACGCTTTCCCAAAATATTGCCACTTTCTGCTCGTTCCCAATGACGGGATCTTGCGAAACCTCAAGCCATGATTTAACGAGCTGATCGTCTTCGCGCCGGGACGAGTTATTTCCCTTCTTGCGAGAAGCTGGTGGCGGCACAGGTGACGCAGAGGGAAGGGACGAGGACGGAGCGACGACCGGAGCGGACGTGGACTGAGCGGACGTAAAAGGCAAAGCGAGGGGAATTTAGGACATAATGCGGTTGTCGGAGGTCAAAGGAGTTGCGGATGTGGTGTCCAGGTCAAATTCCTACTCTCGAGGTACACAACATATGACCATATGCGGATTAATTCCAAATTTACTCGGGGGGGGGGCGAATTCTCGCAGATGTGGTCGGAAAACACACGAATTTTCCATTTCTGTTACGGGGTTAATTTAGTTACGTTGGTGTATGTAAATACACAACGGTTAAGGTCAAGTATTGGCCGGTCCGAAAGGTTCGGACCTATTGGATGTTTTAGCCAATCAGGGTGGGAGCCCTTGGTGAAGGCGTGGCATCCTGCCACGTATTGGTACACAGGTGGTGTACATTACATTTTCGGCTAGGTACGAATCAAATAAGTCCTACTTAGTATTACATAGTGTTTACATTAGTTTATTAATTTAGACTAATTATATATTAAATAAATCAGTTTTCCAATTACACTAGATCCAGCTAGACGTCCGACCGGGAACGGTCCGGCGTGCTGTGAGTGTCGTAGCAGTGGAGTACTTCCCCTAGCTACTCCCTACTAAGGGAAGCGTAAGGCTAAAACGTTAGCGTACGCTAACGGAAAACTGGGGGAATCTTGTCCCCGAGCGAGAGAGTGATCTCACGCTAAGCCCTTTCACTAGGGCGTATCAGCTAAGTAGCGGCGTATCGCCGCTTAAGGAAAGTCTTCCTCTGTGCGCTAGCCGCACCGTGCGTTTACACACCGGCTACAATTCCCATTAAAATAATGGAAATTTACTCGCATCGGTGGAGCCGTGCATAATTATATTTTCATGTATATTTGGTATACGAGGGATTTACTGACCACCGGTGGAGATGCTCCAACTTATGCGATAGATGGAAAATCAAAGGGTGGCGGGTATAGATTTAAATATGTATGAATTGTTGTCAATGCTGTCAAGAGTGATGTAATGAAGCCTCGCCAAGCAACCATGCGATGCTAAGTTGTGTGTTCGACATCATGTTGAGTGTTCAACATAAATTGGGGAGAGTGACGTCATACGATGACGTCATGTTCTTGAAGCTTCTAGGCTTAGACGTAGCAATGAGCGAACTAAGGACCTCAAATATATTTACTTTTCATTTTGTCATCTACTACTCAACTGCCCCTATACTTTTTGAATAAATCTAAACAAATATATACAAAGATGGCTGATTTAGTTACAAAAAATATATCCCTTTTTGATCCAGTAAATCGTACAAAAAAAAAATACCGATGGATTAATGGGGTTAACAATGCAGAAACCTCTCCCTTAATGCTCCAATAGAACAATAACATTCGATTTAGATATCATTTGTTCTTATATAATAGAGTTCGTTGCATCAACACCCACTTAAGGAGGTTGGCCAATAGTGTTAGTGGCCAATCGAAGGTGAAACTTATTGGTCAATGGAATTTCCATAAACTAAGCCAGCATAACGCTCTATCTGCTGTCACAATGGGCGGCAAGAATGGCGGAACCTCAAAAGGAGTTTCTCACTCAAAGTGATTATCCTTAGCGGCTTTCACTAACACATAAGCTGAAAGCTTGGTCGCTAACACGATGCTGTAGAAGCAACTTCAATCAACTAGACGGCGCCAGTGTGACCCTGCTACAGACGTTATTAAGGCAACATCTAGTGTGGAGAAGCGTGCCCAAGATTTGGCACACTTCTGGTCAAGTTTTGTCAAGGCATTTGGTCTAATTTCGGATTGGTTTAAACAAGGGGGGCTTTTCAGCCTATCAGACTCAAGAAGTGTCAAGAACGCAAGTTTTGGTGAGTCACCCGACTTTGGGTATTTTACATATTTTTGTGGGGGTACATTTAGGGACTATAGGGTAGTAGTATTTTAGTTCTGGTTTTACCTTTTAGGACAGAGGTTATACCTTTAAGTAAGGAAATCTTTTAGCTTTCGGATAAGTGGCTGAAACATCTTCTGGTCTTGGTTCACACCACAGCTAGGGGTCGCCGTTCTTCCCTATTCGTACACTAGCCGCCCCCGCCCGCCGCGGAGTTTTTGGGGGCAGAGGGTCGAATATCCCCTCTCGCCCATTATAACCGGTCTGGACGCGCCGCACGCGCACTTTGGCCCACCGGAAGTCCCTCGACGGGAGTACGATTTGGTGATCTCAACACCTCAACTCAAGTACGTTTGGAACGTGCTATTCACTGGATTGGTCTTGGCGTGGAGATATTGCTTGCGGATTTTCACGAGCATATTGGGTCTTTACGCGGACATATTGACTTGTTTTAATATTGGTTGGAAACTAGACCGGTTTTGGTCTTATTTCGTATTGGTCAGGGGCTAGACCGGAACGGTCGGTCTACCCTCTATTATTTCGGATTGGTCATGTCTTGATCGTTTGGACGATCGACCTATTGGAAGTTATCTCTTGGAAGTGTTTTTGGTCTGTTTGTGTCTGGGGTGAAGAGTTCCGCCCCAGAGATACCTACCCAGATCGGTCTTCTATATTCAAGACCGGTTCGATCCAATCTGCGATCCCGATCCACCGAATGTGTAACTATCCCATTCCATCGGGTACACAAGGTGAGATGGACACTAAACAATCGGACCAAGTGGGTTCTGATGACGACCGGTCGTCTGCTTACAGCGGACGATCGGACAAAATCTCGAGTGGTGGTCCGCGGAGTACCCCCTCCGAAAGTTGGAAGGCTGGGCGCGATTGTGGTAGTCAGGTTATCGATGCTAATGTTTTCGATTTCGAACTTGACTCCACCACAATGGTGCGCGTGCCCGGATCACTTGGTGATCACCGTGCTGATATTTCATCAAAAATTGGATTCGAAGATTTTAACGATTTCAATATGGAGTCGTTCTGGAAAGTACGTAAGGAAAGGCTATCGCCTTACGTTCTCGTTGTTGATAAAGATGGCGATGTCCGATCTGGCCTGGCGGAGGACCAGATCGGGATTAATAAGTTTTTTCCTCCCCAAAAGGCTCCCACCGGAGCCGATCGGGACTATTGCAGGTCTTGCGATAGTTCCGGAAAGGATCAGGACCAAGGTCCTGATCCTATGTATATGAATGAAAAAATTGATGGAAAACCAAAAGATGAAAATTACTTGGAGGCTGACTGGAACGATCCGGTCTACCTCCCTAAAGTCCCCAAAGTACCCAAGGTGAGCAGAAAAGGGCTTGGAATGCCACCCGACGAAGACGACTTCGAAGAAAAGTCGAAGGTCGGGGATGAGGCTATCACCGAACAAGACCTGGACAAGATGTATTATGTTTTTGAATTGAAGCGATTTGTTCGCCAAAACCAGGTCTTTCGGGTGTTGAACCTCCATATCCCCGACCGTCTTCTCGGTCCCACTACCGAGCCGATCCAGAGTGATCGACCATTACTGCTTGTCAAGAATTTGGTGGCGACGTTGGCGGAGGTTGGAATTAAAATGCAGAACCCCGCCGGTTTCAATAAATTGTTTGAATTTGATTCTTGGAGACTGGAGGCGTCGATGTCGGACCTCCACGACCGTTTGGTGCCACTGGTGGGGGCGGTTCGCCGCCCAACTCCCACCACGGCAATGAAGGTCGCCGAAGCCTCCACAGAGCTTGTTGACATTGGTTCCGATGATAAATCGATCTACCAGTCTCCACCGGCATCTAACAGATCATCAGAGTTGGAGACCGGTGTCGAGCGGATGACCGTGGGGGTGGACCATGCCCGGTCTGAACAAAAAAGGGACATGCGGCAGCAAGGGGCTGCTTGCCAGTCGGGGCTCCAGCAAGCCCCATAGGCCTCAGTTCCGCAAAAGAAGGGTATCAACACGTTGTCCATGACGCCAGCCAACGTCCAAGCCATGCTGGAGACGATGATGCAACGTTTCATGGAAGTAACGGGTTAGACCACCTATGCGCCCACATGTCCAAGACCGGTCTACCTGTCAAGGTGTCAATGTTTGCAAAGATGTGGATATGGAATCGGTAACATCTATGGATAAGCCTATTAGAAGTGATAAACCAACCGGCAAGGGAAGGCCCAAGCCGCAACCGGCAAGACCGCGTATACCAAGCAAGACAAGTGACTGTGACATGGAGTCGGTCGGCGGTCTTGACGACCACTGTGGGTCAGACGGTGCGGGCGCTGGCAAGCCACTCAAGGCTAACCTATCCTCCACTACTGCTTACGACTTTGGATCTGCTGCGATTCCGCGCATCCGTATGGCCGCGACGACCGACCTCAAGGACTTCACCGGCAAGGATGCTGATGAAGACCAGTCCCGGTCTTGGTTCAGTCGGGTCAAGTCTGCGCTTCTGCGAGACCAGACCCCAAAAGGCGAACGTTGTTTAATCTTCCGGGATTTGTTAAAAGGACCGGCTGCGAACTGGATTCAACAGTTGGGTCGGGGCGTCCGGTCTGACTGGGACCTGTTATGTGCGGAGTTTGAAGGTCAATATTGTAACTCCGGATTTTCAAGCGCCCGTAAGTACCACCCTATGCAGAAGCGGGCCGACGAAACACCGATCGATTATTTGCATCGGTTGAACGTGGCTGCACTTCGCGCCGGCATAACAATCAAAGAGAATAACCCGCCGAACGGTGCCGCCTTAGAACATGTGGGACACTATATTAGTACCCTTGACGATCAAGAACTGGCGGACCAGCTTACTCTATTGCGTCTTAAGGATTCGGGCGAAGTCGAACAGACCCTGCGGACGTTACAACAGTCGCGTAGTATGAGAGCGAAGACCGCTGTTGGATCAGGTCGCTATCGCTCCAAGACCCAGACCGATCCGGTCAAGAGACCTTGGACCAGACCGACCCGATCGGTCAAGGCAATTGTAGCTGATGACAGCACGGGGTCAGAAGGGGAAAGTGGAAGTCCATCCAGCCAGGAGTCATCGGATGAAGACCAGTATCGTTACGTCTATGTTGCGGGACCTACCCCAAAGACCAAGTCGAAGTCCAACCAGGTGGACCGGAAGGGAAGGAACGGAAGCAAGTCCGATCCAGACCGACCTCGTCAGAAGTGCTCCCACTGTGGGTCGAGCAAACATGATGGTCAAAACTGCTGGAAGAAGATGGTGTGCAAGAAGTGCGAGAGACGCGGCCACCCGACGGACCACTGCCTCTTCGTATGCAAGTCATGTGGAGAGATCCACGAGGCCGGCCACTGCAAGATTGAAGAATTTTTTAACATGATGCGCAAGTGGTACGTGCCGGACAAGCACGCGGGGATGCTGCCGCCGGACGCAGAAAAGATGTTAAACTAGAACGCTCGCCAGGTTGGAATCTGGATCGAGCCGAGCATTCTACGGTTCACATCTAGGCATATGTCGACAAGGAGGATAAGACCGACAATACACGTTCTATTCCAAATTGCGTCGGCCGAGACCATCCGGTCTACAGTCTGAAGACCGATGAGTACTCCCGGACTAAGGTGGTTATGCAGTTGGACTTGCTGCCTGGAGAATCCCGCGGATACTGGAAGTATCACGCGCCTGATAAATGGTTCAAGCAGGCGAAAGCCTGTGGCAAGATTAATAACCAGAAGGCGACGATGTTGTTCGACTCTGGAGCTGAAGTATCGATAATCGACTCCGCCTTTGCTCGTAAGGTCGGATGTCGTATAGACGATACCCAGAGACAAGAATGCGTCGGGATCGGCGAAAACTCTTATATGACCGAAGGAAGAACGCGTGTGAAAATTACTTTGTCGGGATCGCTGGTCTACTTTTTCAGCGCTTGGGTTGGCAAGTTGGCTGGTCAAGACGCTTTAGTAGGAATGGATTTCATGGTCCCAGCTGGTATTGGCCTAGACCTGTCACATGGAGTGCTTACGCTCCCGTATGAGGTCCAGGTCCAGTTGGCTGGTCGAAGACCACTGTATGGTTCGTATACCGATCTGGTCCGGTGGGACCAAGACCTCACTATCCCAGTCGGTCGGTCTGCCGATACCCCGGTCGAGAAAGGTTTTCGTTCGAGGAAGTTATGGTTGAACAGGGACGATCGGTGGGTCCCGACCTTCGTAAAGAGTGCTGGTCGACGTGATTTTGTCCGTGTTACCAATATCGGTGACAAGCCGCTGACACTGGACAATAACACTATTGTCGGTATGTGGTTAGCAGAAGGGAAGGTACCAAGGAAGATGGGGTTCGTCTCGATTGGATCGAGGCGGTATGTCGAGTGGCAAAACCTGGCGTACCAATCGACCACCGATCTTATCGGCGATGATGGGTCGGTGGAAGAGTATACCTCACCTTTAGTGTAAAGACCAAGTTATGTCACCCCAAAAAAGATGTTGGTCCGAAGAAAGGCGACGCAGTCACCAGGAACGGTGGACCATCAAGTAGACAAGCCGAGGCTAGTCAACGTGGTGTCAGCACAAGACCAGGCGACAGCGGAGCAAGAAACGGAAGAAGGGGAACATGAAGTTGCTAGGTCGGACCATGACGGTAATCCTAATCAGAACGATATCAGTGAAGGACAGCCCGTCGATCAAGACCAGGGGCGTTCAGCCGGTCCAGATGGTCCAGGTGATATCACCCCAGAAGATGAACAAGTCTGTATACATGAAGGCGGGGAACAGTACATTCAGGAGCTGGAAAGCCAGATGGCTGTCCTCCCTGAAGTGTCTGCCGACTCGCCCGAAGTTACAATGGATGATTTACAAGTGGGTGATCAAGACCTTAACAGTCCAGACCAGATCGAGCAGTTGAAGAATATCATATGGAAGAAAAGACATCTGCTGATCGGAAAGGGCAATGCCTTACCACCTGCAGCCCGTGGTGCGATATGCGATATTGATGTTGGAGATGCCAAGCCGATTGCTCAGCGATGTCGACGCGTGGCGCCACAGTACCGGGAAAAGCTTTCTGATCACATTAAAGGACTGTTGGGCACCAAGATTATTAGACCGTCGACCTCGCCATGGGCCTCGCCGATCGTAATTGTTATCAAGAAGAACGGCGTCGACATTAGGTTGTGCATCGACTATCGGCTGGTAAATCGGTTAACTAAACTTATGGTGTACCCGATGCCGCTGATTAATGATTTGTTGGAAGACCTGGAAAAGACCTTGTGGTATTGTTCGCTAGATATGGCAAGTGGATTTTGGGTGGTCTCGATGACTGATCGAGCCCGTGAGATTTCCGCATTTGTGACACCGTTTGGTCTTTTCGAGTGGAACCGTATGCCGTTCGGTCTGAAGAACGCACCCCAGATCTATCAAAGGCTGATAGATAACGCATTGTACGGACACTTCAAAATCAAGACCGATCGGGACCCTGCCGAAAGTTATGATGTGTTTACAGAGGGTGAACCCGATCGGGAAAGAAGACCGTCCGTTCTAGGGAGGCGGTCGTACATCGACGACATTCTGATACATGCCTCTTCATGGAACGATCTGTGCGAGAAGGTTGAACGATTGTTGGAGACAAGCGACCGCTGTAACCTGTCTATAAGCGCCATAAAACGTTTTTGGGGTATGTCCAAGGTCGCCTATTTAGGTTATATGGTCTCGAACAATGGTCTAGAGGCTAATCCTAAGGACCTGGATTTGTTAAGCAACCTCCCGTTTCCCAAGTCTCTGAAGGCAATGCAGTCCTTCCTAGAAAGTTTAAACTACTACAGCCGCTTCATCGAAGATTTTGCTATCTACGCGGCTGTGTTGTATGAGCTCCGGGAAGTGTACTACCATATGTTGCGCGAAGAAGACCGGGAAACTTTACATGGGGGCGCCGACTCTGGTCTTGCTGCAGATTGTCCGCAAGTGGAGGCCGAAGACCATATGAAGCGTGCAAAGTTTGCTTTTGGTATGTTGAAGGCTAAGATGGTGACGGCACCGATTTTGAAGCATTTCGATTCCGAAAAGGTCCCGACCATTATTGTATATGCTAGTCAGTGGGCCATTTCGGCCACTCTAGTACAAGATCATGATGGTGTGTACCATCCGGTCACGTTCACGAGCATAACGCTGAAGCCAAATGAAGTGAACTATGGAATTATCGAGAAACAAGTTCTGGCGTTGCTACGAATTCTGGATGTGTGTTACAACCTGCTGGTCGGCCGACCTATAAAGGTCCTGTCAAGGCGGTCTACTTTGGTCTGGCTATTATCAGCCAATGGGATGGACGGACGTCTAGGCAGATGGTCGGCGGTCTTGTCGCAGTGGACCCTCGAGGTCGTTAAGTGCACCAGGGGCGAGGAAGAGATATTGGGCACATTAGCTTCCAGTATCACCCCTCGGTCTGAAGTGGACGAGGCATTGATAGCGACTGCCCCGAGGAAGCAGCCTCGGCAGTCAGTTTCGAGACCGCCACCGACCGTCGACCATGATGAAGAGCTCTTGGTCTTAAGTTTTGACGGATCAGCAAGCGTGAAGAAGAAGGTCGGCGCCTATAGTGCCATAGTGTGGAAGTTGCCACAATGGTCTATAGTTGCATCCGCTGCTGATTTACACCGGATATTACGGTTAACGAGGCGGAGTACCGAGGTCTACTTCTATGTCTGGACCTGCTGTCGTCGCAAGAGAAGGGGCGAGTCATCATATGTGGTGACTCCAACCTAGTAATCAGGCAGGTCACCGGAGAGATCGACTGCAAGGCCCCACGACTAAGGACGCTAAATGATCGGGTAATGAAGGCATTGAAAGACCATCCCAACCACGAGCTGTTGCACGTGAAACGGGACTGGAACAGAAGCGCCGACTACCTCGCGACCAAGGCCATGCGAGACCAGACCGGGGCTACGATCACCGAGGAGGCCGTTCTTGATGAATTGATGAATATAAACAGGCTCCCCGAGGTGATCGGACCCAAGAACGCTCCGGACCAGGTGCATGTGATGGTAGAAACTAGACCGAAAGCTCGGAAGTCCCACCAACCGTTCCCGAAGGAACGGTTGAGTGAATCTGTTGTGCAACGACTAAGGGCAGAACGGATCCGCAAGGCGCAGGACGAAGAAGAATGAATTGTGAATTTGAAGACCTACCTGCGCGGTGAATTGTCTATGTTGACGAATGGTCAAGCGAAAGAATGTGCCAAGATCGCAGACAGTTACGAAGTGGATGAGGATGGTTTACTATATTACTGCCGCGATGCCGACCAAGACAGTGCAGACCGGGACAGATTGGCTAAATTGGTGATACCTGAGTTGCTGCAGCCGGATGTCCTCCATCACTACCATGTGAGTCTAGAAGGGGGACATCAGGGCATAGGCAGAACGTATCACAAGATCAGGTCCCACTTTCACTGGAGAGGTCTTTTCCGAAGTGTACAGAAATATGTGGGTTGTTGTACGGATTGCGAGACCGGAAAGGGTAGACCGGTAATCAAGGGGCGATCGCCCGGAAATATCGAAGCTACTTACTCTGTCATAGCGATGGACCATATACCGTCGCTGCCTAAATCGACATATGGCAATACTAAGTTGTTGATCTGGGTAGACCTGTGCACCGGTCTAGTTATTGCGAAGGCAAGTGCGTCCCGGTCTGTCGAGCAGATCGCCAAAAGTTACGAAGAATGCGTGTTCCGAAGGTTCGGCGCCAGCGAGGTCATCAGACACGACCGAGAACCCGGTTTCATGGCCGATGTGTTCCGGTCGTTTAACAATATGCTGGTCCAGAAACAGAGCGCGACGATGGCATATCGTCCGCAAGCGAATGGATCGGCAGAAAGTATGGTACAAACTATTACAAGAGCAATCAAGATGTACGTTGCCGATCCAGACCAGCGCGATTGGGACGAATACGCAGAAAGGCTGATGTTTGCACTCAACTCGTCGACCGATCGGGTCCGAAGAGAAACGCCTTTTTATCTTGCGTATGGATGGGACCCCCGGTCCACTCTTGAAGCCGCTATACCTATTGGCTGCACTCGGACCCGCGATCGTGATGCTCGACGTTGGCGCATGCAGGTCCAGAAACATTACCAGCATGAAAGAGAAATTGTCAACGAAAAGTTACGTCAAGCTACACAAGACCGGGCATACCGGAACAACGACCAGGTCCAACCCCACGGTAGAGAACCAGGGGAGAGGGTATGGTTGTACCTAGACCGAGTGAAGGAGGGCTACGCGAAGAAGCTGGCTCACATGTGGCACGGTCCTTTCCGTGTTTCCGATATGATTGGTGAACACGCTGCCCGTCTAGTAACAACCGGCACGGACTACAGGGTCTTCCCGATCGTACATGTGTCCAAGTTAAAACTGGTCCGAGAATTTCCTGATCGTCCCAAAATGCCCTGTCTAGTAGACGAGGCAGAACGGTTTGATTTCGATGAAGCATTACTGCCGGAGGACAGTTGGGAACGACCGCTGGAGAAGGACGAATTTGAAGTGGAAAAGGTCTTAGATGTCCGATCGGTCAAGAAGACCAGGTTCGGCCGGACCCACCGAGAATATCTGGTCCGATGGAAGGACCATGATGAAACAACTTGGATCGATGAGTCCGACCTGAACTGTGGAGCACTACTACGAGAGTTCGAACGGGACCGAGTCAGTCGGAACCGTTTCGCAGTGATGCAGACCCGTGAAGACCAAGACCAAGACATGCAGTAGCATCGGTCTTCCCGACCGGTGTGAAGAGGTGGAAGGTCTTGTGTATTGTGTATTGTGTATTGTGAATATGTGACGAATTGGAATAGTGGAGTGACGAACGTGGATTGTTTTTTCGCGATGTAAGTGGAACGGTTGGTGATAACGTGTCTAGTGCAACTCTGGAGAAAGTGGTGGAATTAGCTCAAGTGATTTGATGACCGAACATGTGAAAAAGAACGATGATATATATTAAGTGTTATCTGGTCGACTACTTACGACCTCACTCGCCATCACCCCACAGACAGCCGACGGTCAACGACGGATGCTTTTCAACTTGGTCCTGGTACTGGTTACGCCAAGGTTATTGTTGGTCTAGTTGGACCAAAGCATCCTTGAGGTCCAAGACCGGTGTAGTGCACCCAGGACCGGGGTACCATGTGCCACCGTCAGCCAGCAGCCGGGTCTTCTCGACGCGACGCCGCGGCATATGAAGTACAACTGGATATAAGAACACATCGACGTCGCACTCGTGGGCCAGCATCCCGTCCAAAACATATTGGCACAGGGACTGCCAGGCCTCACCCGCTCTGATCCGACGCCGCTTGCGCTTGTTCTGGATGGTCGCAAAGCCAGGGTCTTTCCGAACTCGTTCCGGGGGAAACACCAGATAGTGGGATACCTCCCAGATGGCTTGATCGTGAGTCTTGTTAAAATATTTCACCCGACTCATGAAAGCACTGGCCCACGGAGTCGAGTGGAAGATGAACCCCAGCTTGGGATGCTCGAAAATCTTCCACGGCTCGTCAGCGTACAATCTGGAGATCTGTGCCGACGTGATCAAGTCCGACCGCCATTCCGACGCGGCAGGAACCTTCTTCGTCGGCGGGAAAAGCCAATGGTCTGGACGAGAGAAAGACCGGACCAGGAGCTGCTTGGTCAGGGTGGACCGGCGTAAACAACCGATCTGCCCTGGCGACCACGGCAAAGTATCCTCACGCGTTAGTGGCGGAAGGGAAGAACTGTCGATTGCCACGTTGGCCAACAAAGCATCTTTGTGGAGCTTGGACGTCCCATGCAAGACCGTAGGTGTTGACTTTGTCGACGCATGAGGTGGTGGAACGCCACCATGCGGACCGGTCTTCTTGGTCTGCTCCGAAGTCGATTAAACTTGAACAAAACACTCATGTGGACTTGTTCGCGACTTGGTTGGGATGGAGACAGCAAAATCCGAATCACCGGAGTCTTCGCCGGAATCATCCCAGGCCGAGACCTTTGAATACTTGGCACGGTCAGCACCGGCGGTCGAGGGCGCTTGATTTTTGGAGATGTTACTGTCGTCATCCTCGTCCAAGCTTGGGCTCACGAGGGGCGCCTGTATCTTGGCTCGCTTACGAGGCACCGCACGCTTCCCTTCGAGTTCAGGGTCGCGCTCCGTGCCCCGCGCTTCTTAGACTTTTGACGAATTTTGGACTTTGGAATTTTGGCCAATGGATGGCGCCGGTCTTGGTCCTGGTGCAAGTCGACCAGGGCGGCCGACGCAGACCGGTCTACGCTGGAGGCAGCAACCGGATGCCGACGAGGACGCAACAGGTCAACCAAGCGCTGATGACATTCTTTTAATACCGCCCGACGACCGTTCGCTGCCTGCGTCCAATCGTTCGACTTGCGTTCACAAGACTGGACCTCCTCGGTCTGGTCTTGAATCGAAATTCAGAGCTCAGTGAGACGCCTCTCGAGGTCGTCGCTTTGAATGCTCAACGTGGTCTGGTCAAGCAGGTCTTCTGCTTGCTGCTGTTGGACCAGCACAAGCTGCTCCCGAAGATGAAGCTGATGAGCCTCCAAGCGGGTCAACCTATTGCGCGCGTTTATTAGTCCGGTCAAAATCTGACGCAGCTGGAGGTCATGCGTGTTCGACTGCTGATCGGCGCCAAGCAGGGCATTGATCGCATTGCTAATTCCAGGAGGTATACGGGCTGGAGGTATACAGGCTGAAGACAAACGAAGGTTAGAACAGGTCCAAGGTGAAGACCGGACATGCATGCTTACGTTGTGTCGCCTGTTGAGCAATCTGCTCCTGGAGACGTGCGATCTCTTCAAGTGGAGTCTTGCAACTGCGCGTCGTTCCCGGTCTGATGCCCTGCCGATGTCTGAGGTGCAGTAGAACGATGGGGGCTGCCAGACCGGACCGACCGGGTGGGCGAAGTGACATGCGATGACGTGGTATGCGAGGTGCCTACAAGAACGGTCGTTAAGGAAATACAGGATGGTCAAGTCCAGCAGTACAAGTACCTGGAACGGATGAAGAAGATGGTTGCTCCATGTAGTAAAAGTCTGAATGACCAAGGTTCAACTGAATTTGATGGACGAGGTCAGACCGTTGTCGTTGTGCGACACGGTCTGACTCAGGGGCGGCTGTGGAGAAGCGTGCCCAAAATTTGGCACACTTCTGGTCAAGTTTTGTCAAGGCATTTGGTCTAATTTCGGATTAGTTTAAACAAGGGGGGCTTTTCAGCCTATCAGACTCAAGAAGTGTCAAGAACGCAAGTTGTGGTGAGTCACCCGACTTTGGGTATTTTACATATTTTTGTGTGGGTACATTTAGGGACTATAGGGTAGTAGTATTTTAGTTGTGGTTTTTCCAAGTAAGAGGATTTTGGTTGTGGATTTTCCTAATAAAGTAGAAGTCTTTTGGTTGCAGGATTTTTCTAAGTAGAAGCCCTTTGGTCTTGGTTCACACCACAGCTAGGGGTCGCCGTTCTTCCCTATTCGTACACTAGCCGCCCCCGCCCGCCGCGGAGTTTTTGGGGGCAGAGGGTCGAATATCCCCTCTCGCCCATTATAACCGGTCTGGACGCGCCGCACGCGCACTTTGGCCCACCGGAAGTCCCTCGACGGGAGTACAATTTGGCGATCTCAACACCTCAACTCAAGTACGTTTGGAACGTGCTATTCACTGGATTGGTCTTGGCGTGGAGATATCGTTTGTGGAGTCTCATGAGCATATTGGGTCTTTACGCGGACATATTGACTTGTTTTAATATTGGTTGGAAACTAGACCGGTTTTGGTCTTATTTCGTATTGGTCAGGGGCTAGACCGGAACGGTCGGTCTACCCTCTATTATTTCGGATTGGTCATGTCTTGATCGTTTGGACGATCGACCTATTGGAAGTTATCTCTTGGAAGTGTTTTTGGTCTGTTTGTGTCTGGGGTGAAGAGTTCCGCCCCAGAGATACCTACCCAGATCGGTCTTCTATATTCAAGACCGCTTCGATCCAATCTGCGATCCCGATTCACCGAGTGTGTAACTAGCCCATTCCATCGGGTACACAAGGTGAAATGGACACTAAACAATCGGACCAAGTGGGTTCTGATGACGACCGGTCGTCTTCTTGCAGCGGACGATCGGACCAGATCTCGAGTGGTGGTCCGCGGAGTACCCCCTCCGAAAGTTGGAAGGCTGGGCGCGATGGTGGTAGTCAGGTTATCGATGCTAATGTTTTCGATTTCGAACTTGACTCTACCACACTAGCTTATCAAGGCAGATAGACAAATTCTATATGACGACTATAACATAATAGAGCCTGTCGATGATAACACAGCGAGACAATACAATGCGATGTCGAGTCCGATAAAGAATTTTTATTAGACAGAGTCGTAAAGGCTCTGCTAGCTCTAAACGTGCGCGTAGTATGGGTGAAGTCTCTCCGCCACGTTTTCGCACATTCAGTGCTCCTCCTGCTAAGAGGCAGCACTCAGAAGTGGCAGCGATCTAAGCGTTAATAGGGCGCAACCGAGCTTTTTGAACAAGGTTGGTTACTGCACCCCTCCCTGGGGTCTTGCATTGGGAAGTGGGGTAATCAAAACCCCGACTATTGACATTATTTATTTAATGTCTATGACTTTAAGGGCTAATATTACCTTCTAAATCCTCAGTTTGAACAAATCAGCGATGATAGGCGTCAATACGCCATTCGATTTATCATTCCCAGGCTCTCTATTTTGAGAGTGTAAGTAATACAAATGAATAGGGATAATAGAGATCCCCTTTGTCAGTCGTGGAATGCTTTTGTTGACAATTACAACAAAAATCCTTGAAAGCTTGTGCTTACTGAAGCATTCACTTTCAGGCAAAGTGGACTAGCTACACCATGCCTGCATTGAAACGGAAATTCCTTACGAACCTCCACACATTTAAAGTTGCCAAGTTGTCCAAACGGAGCACCGCGCATCGCCGAAGATGTGATGCGCCGGTACTACGGCTACGCAGTATTAGACCACGTCGAACATAGGATTGACATCCTAGATGCGTAAATTTTAGTGCGGATGAAAGCACTAATTCTAAGCTCGACAGAAGTCTGCCGCTCGAACTCATTCTATGCACCACTTCCCAATCAACCCCGAACAGAGGCAAAATTTCCTCACCAGGGTAATAAATTGAAAACATAATCTCGATCTATTCTATGATACTTTTGTCCTTCACATCCCCTCCAATCGCCCTTCTCGCCGGACTTGGGCCGTACATGATAACCTCTCCAATATTTCCAGATATTTAAACAATTATCCAACTCAATTATTCCATATGCCAACCAATACAAAGCTATCCAATCATGAATTCATGAACTCATCAACCCAAAAATCCATAGTATTTGTGGAGGTTGATCCGTCCCGCAGACATGGTGATTAATTACCGCCTCAAACCGCATCTTTCACCCGCAATCATGTCCGCAGGATGTTATACTTTGATAATCAGCACAATAATTTAGGCCGAATCATCCATTTCTCCTGACTTTGCATGGCATGATACCGATTCTTGTTCACAAGGGTGAGTTAAAAATCCTTAGCAGTGCTCCACAAGTAGATCAGCCTCATAACCCAAGTTGGCTGAACATATCCTCTCAAATAGACCTTGTAACCTCGTTGTGTATGTGGTGGAGCGGCTGATCAAAGTTTTTTGACGCTTAATCAGGCGTTATCACGGCGCCCGGACTACCAAATAACGAAGGGGGTCCTCCGTTTGTCTCTTGACTGCTTGTGTTCCTGATCACCTTGTGTACCCGACGGCTTGGGCGTGGGTCGCTCTCCAGGTGGTGGGGATGGCACGCTGCAATTCCTTGTTACAAGATTGAGTTGACTTGTGATGAAGCGACTGCTGTGATCAGGCTTGATCAGGCGCAATCAAGCTTGAATCAGGCGTGATCAGGTTTGATCAGCAGTGATCAGGCTTGATAAGGCGCTAAAAGTCGTTGATCAGCTGTGATCAAGCTTGATCAGCCTTGATCAGGTGCTAGAAGCCGTTGATCAGCCTTGATCAGGTGCTAGAAGCCGTTGATCAGCTGTGATTAAGCTTGATCAGGCTTGATCAGGTGCTAGAAGTCTTTGATCAGCCGTGCTCAGCCTTGATCAGGCTTGATCAGGGGCTAAAAGTCGTTGATCATCTGTGATCAGGCTTGATCAGGTGCTAAAAGTCGCTGATCAGCTAGTTGGCGTGATTTGCGAGCAGGTGAACGCGGGTCGCGAGTTTCAGAGTGTCGATCAGGTGTTGATCGGTAGGGGGGGGGGACTTGATCAGGCAGCGGAAGTCTTCACTGCCTGATCGCGGATCCTCTGGAGTCTTAAACAGCTAAAGGAACACCTAAATATATTTATTCCTAGCCTAGACCTACGAGGGGGGGGGTAAATTTCACTAAATCCACCTAGAGCTCCCGTGGGGCGCTTAAGCAGCCGAACTCTAGAGGCCAAACGTGAACCAAACGGGGAAGAGGTTAGAGCACTGCTCGATCACGTTCCCGAAACCAAAAACCTTTAAAACGAAGAACCGCTGACACAGCGGGCAGAGTTGCGACGAGTTCTCACACTCTACGCCTAACGGTGGGCCAAAAACTCACAAAGTGCCCCCGCTCGGGACGTAGAGGTCTCAATAAGGTGGGGGCGCAAAGGTGCCATCCCTGAAGCGATCTGCTCGATCGTACGCAAAAGGAGAACTTTATTAGAGCTTAAATCCTAAGAACTACCAATTACCTAATATCCACCAATCAGAACTACCCATTCCAGCGTCCTCCGTCGACCAGTCTACCTGATTTATCGTCGTTCTTCGATGTTCGTTGAGTACCTGTATGTAATCGTCCCATCTCCCAGTGTCGCGTTTATGTCCTGTCTATGTGCACCACGGTTGTACACGCAACTGTATACACCGTGGTACACACAATCGTACACGATTACGTACCTAATTTGTGTCCGTAGTCAGGCCCCTAATTAGGCCCAAAATTAATCCCTTAATTAGGCCAAATTTTGTAGCACACTTTACCATAGCCGCCCCTGAGCCTCGTCCCAGCTGTACAGTGGTTGGGGAGAGGGTTGATCATGCCGTTGTCCTTCGTAGATCATGCCACCTTTGGTCGGGTGGTCCACATCCATCAATCATGACATCATCGATCAGGTGATCAGCACCCATCAATCTGCCCTTTCTACCGCCCATCGGGTCCCCATCGATCAGGCCGTTACTGTAGCCGGTGCGTAAACGCACGGTGCGGCTAGCGCACAGAGGAATACTTTCCTTTAAGCGGCGTTCGCCGCTATTTAGCCGATACGCCCTTGTATAAGTGTAGAAGGTGCGTATACGCACGGTGCGGCTAGCGCACAGAGGAAGACTTTCCTTTAGGCGGCGTTCGCGCTACTTAGCCGATACGCCCTTATAAAGGGCTTAGTAGGAGGGAGCTCTCCTTCTCGGGGCCAAGATTCCCGCTTTGGTTTACAATTAGCTTTCGCTAATGCCTTAACGCAAGGCTCCCTTACTAAGGGTGTAGCTAAAGGGAGGTCTCCCTTTACGCTACTGCACTCACTACACGCGCGACCGGTCGAGGTCGTGCGTCTGTAGTCGGTTGAGTGAAATGTAAACTGAATGTATATTTAATATATAATCAGCCTAAATTAATTTAAACTAATGTAAACTATATGTAATACTAAGTAGAACTTACCAAATTCGTACCTAGCTAAAATAGTGTACACCACCTGTGTACCAACACGTGGATGGCTGATACGCCACCCCCAAGGGCTCCTGCCCTGATTGGTTAAAATAACCAATGGTTCAAAACCTTTCGAACCGGTCAATACTGACCCCAACCGTAGTGTACTCACGCACCACCTACTAAATGTGACTCGAATGTAACCCTGTTACATCCTCCCCCATCAAGACTATTGCTTACGCAATAAACAAAATTTTGTTGGAGAACTCCAACTGCCAGAACCTCTGGCTGACCATGTGCACCTTTAGTGGTGCTATGGAAGAAAACTATTTCGATAACTCGGAAGTGAATGCCCTTAAGGAGATCTCTCCAACGGCTGACCGCTCCTACAGCGCCGAACGGTGGTGTCGGGCATCCAACGCATTCCCCACACGTGGAGAAAACGCACTAACTCGTGCGCCACCTTTACCCAATAGGGGTTATGCATCCGGGTCGCCGCAGGCGACCATCACCAATGAGCCGGCCTCGGTTCATGAGGCCCGACGTGCCGTACGGGCACGGAAGAGACCTCGTGACCCTCAAAAGAGGGCTAAGAACGCGGTCAAGAGGGGTTTAGTCTCCTATACCCCTGGTCCAGCGGCTATACTGCCGCGTGAATTGCGCGCCGGAACAACTCCGGTCCAGACTGCTAACGCCTAAGCAGTTTACTGTTAAGTCCTACCGGACGCGTCTCGGGAAACAGGCACGTGGTGACCTCGTGGATATCCTCCACGAGATTATCTTTGTTATCTTGCGGGACGAAAGCGTCGAGGACGCAGAACAGGCATTCCGCGCTTGGGCGGAAGGGGAGAAACGCCTCCCCAGCTTTGATGCGCTGTATTACAGCTTTTCCGAACACAACGTTCGGGTGGAGAGGGCGCTACGCTTGGCCTATGCCCAGGTCAAAGCGCAAGGGCAATTACCTGCCTCTTACTACGCGCGCCCTGCTCTCGATGTGGTGCCGGAGAGCAATGCAAGCTCTTCATTTGCCTCCGGCAAACTCCCAGCTACTGGGAGTGAAGGGGCTTCTTCGGCCCCTTTGGTCGTTGACTCTCAGTGGGATTCTCCCGCTCGAAAGCGTCAACGACGTCACGGCAATCCTGCCGCAGGGGATTCTCGGACTCCCACGAGCTCTGGTAATGTGGATAACCTTTTTCCACTTCATCAGGTACTGGGTCTCACCCCGGTGATGGCGTCGTGCCATCAGGCGTTCCACATGGTAATGTGGAGTACCCTCCGTATCGAGGACTGGAGGAGGGGGTCGCGCTATTGCGATGTGAGTTCCACGAGCGCTGTGATCGACACAGCCGTCGCATCCAAGATTCCCAGGAGGGACTCCGCAACGAGGGGAGTGCGAATGAACGCATCGAGGGGAGGCTTGCCTCCCTCGAGTCTCTCGTTGCGGAGCTTCAGGGTCGTATTTCAACCCTGTCGGAGATGTTCCGACCTGTCGTGCCTTTCGGCTATCCAACTTCCCACCCTCCTCCAAGAGGGGACCCGCCTCCGGGTTCTGGTATGGCTTAAGCATACCCACATAGAAGGTGGATGCGTACGCATCACCTTCGGGATGTCCAAGGTATACGATAAGCCCTTTCGGGCTAGTACCTTAAAGGGGCCCACAAACAGGGGCGCAGTTTATTGCGCAACACATTTGAAACTGCATGTGTAGGAAGATTTTTAGCGTTTAATAAAACACTTTCTCCTACTTTGTACACCCTTTTGTTACGCCGCCCCTTGCGGTCAGCTTGCTCCTTCTGCTTGTCTTGGCTTTCCGCCATGGCATCGCAGACGTGTCGTAAGACACTATGGTGCGTCGATAAGAACTTATCTATGTGCTTCCGCACAGATCCAGGGCTGACATCGGGGAATCCTCCCCCCTCAAGCCCTGGGCCACAAACACGTGGCGTCAACGGAACCCTCGGATTCACTAATCCGTTCACGTAAAACGGAGTAAGCCCCGTAGATGCATGTACCGAATTATTGATAGCAAATTCAACCATCGGAAGAATCTCACTCCAACTATTTGGAGAATCCGGACATAAAATCCGGAGAATGTCCTCCACAACGCGGTTAACGCGTTCCGTCTGACTGTCCGTCTGTGGATGATCCTCAGTGGACATGAGGAGCTTGGTGCCTAGCACCTTAACCAACGCTCCCCAGATTTGTCCCGTAAAACGGGGATCCCGATCCGACACAACCGAATCGGGTAGACCATGCTGTCGAAAGACACGGTCTAGGAACACTTTCACTGTTCCTTGTCCATCTATGGACTCTGGCACCGCCTCCAGGTGAGCCATCTTACTCAATCGGTCTACAAAGACCAATATGCCGGTGTTCCCGGACTTATCCTTCGGAAAACCGAAGATAAAATCCATGCTAATGGATTTACAACACTCCGTTGGAACCGATAAGCTTGCCAAAGGCGCAGCTAAACTTGCAGAGGATTTAACCCTGTGACATGTCTCACAGGTGCGTATATACGCACCGACCCACTTATACATGTTGGGCCACCAATACAAAGCGCTTAAAGCGCTGTAGGTCTTATCCCGACCTAAATGACCCCCGGTAGGGGCGTGATGTGCCTTAAAGAGGACTCTATACTTCAGTTCCTCATCATTAGGAACTAACATCCGCGGAGTGTCCTCCGCGCTCGTGCTATAAAATAGCAGACCTTCACAGTACCTGTAACGGTGTAAACGAGCTTTAGCTCGACTTGACAGGGTTGGCTCAGACGATCCAAGACCCTTTTCACCCAACGCGCTGATAAGCGCCGTACACTGTGGGTATTTCTCATACGCCTGGCATATGAGATCCACCACAGACGAGGTGACGAATGTCGCGTGAGTGAGCTCGTAATCGGGACGACGCGATAACGCGTCTGCGGGCACGTTCTGCTTGCCAGGTTTATACTTAACCTCAAAGTTGTACTCCTCAATGAAGGAGAGCCAACGGGCCATTCGTTACGATAGATGAGGCGACTTTGTTGCTGTCCGTAAGGACGCGTGGTCAGTATAAACCACGAACGGCTTTGAGCCGAGTAGGGGAACCCTAAATTTGACAAGAGCATACTTCATTGCAAGTAGCTCCTTGTCATGAACGGGATAATTCCGTTCCGCAGCTTTAAGCTGCCTCGACTCAAACGCAATTACGCGTTCCCTTCCTGCATCGTCTGCTTGTAACAAAGAACATCCGATTGCGAAATCGGAGGCGTCGCAGACGACACTAAATGGTTTCCCAGAATCTGGGAGAGCAAGAACGGGAGCTTTCAACAAGCTTCCCTTTACCGCTTCAAAAGCGTTTTGGTGTTTGGTTTCCCACCACCAATCAACGTCCTTCTTAAGAAGGTCGGTTAATGGCTTCGCCATTTCAGCGTAGTTCTCGCTGTATTTGTGTAGATACTTGGCTAATCCTAGCCACTTCCTTAAATCTCTAAGATTTACAGGCGAGGCCACTCCACAATGGCTTTCACCTTCGCGGGATCCGCCCGCACTCATTCTTACCGATGAAGCACCCGAGGAAAGGAATTGCCTCAGCACCAAAAATACATTTGGATGTTCGCATATAACTTATTCTCCCGCATACATTCGAGCACTGCTCGAAGATGTACTAGGTGCGTCTGAACATCAGACGATTCGCCTTCCACGCGACTATGAACGAATATATCGTCGAAGTACGTCGGAGAGTACTTTCTATGAAGGCGGAAGAGTTGAGTCACCAAGCGATTAAAAGTCGCTGGTGCATTCGAAAGCCCTTGTGGCATAACAAGCCACTCCCACAGCATGCCACTAGGCGTGCTAACCACTTTCAGTGGAATATCGGACGCTCGCATGAGCACCGATAATACCCGTCCACCAGATCTAAGGCACTGTACATAGTACAGCCCGCCATATTGTTCTGGAGGACATCCTTCCGAGGAATCGGAGTCTGCATGGGTACTGTAGCTGCATTCAGCTTGTTGTACGCATGCACAATGCGCCACTTTCCGTTCGGTTTACGAACACAAAACGTGGGAGATGAATGGGGAGACTTGCTCTCCCGTACCATCCCTGACTCTTTTTCCCCTTGAAGAATGCGTCGATGACGTCGCATTGCTCCTTGGGGAGAGGCCACTGCCTAGTGACGCAGTATTTGGTTCCAGGAACCAAATCGATTTCATGTCGGACTCCCCAATCCGGTGGTTGCCCCATCGGCGGGTTGTCACTAATGACATCTCCGAATTCCTTCAATAAGGAATGGTAAGGGTCCTCAGGATCCGCAAGGATCTTGGGCCGCTTCGGGCATTCAATGCCGGTTTGGTTTGCACCAAAGCTGACTCGTCCATCGTGGATGAGGAGCTCAACTCCTCTTCCGGACGCAATACGACAACCTCGTCGATTTCATCTGCTTTCAAAGCAGTTTCAAATTCGTTGAAGGACATCTCCTCCAACGACAACAGTTCGCCTATCCCAGGCAACTGTTCAAGGCCTACGTCTTCTGTGACAACACCTGTCACACTATTAAGCATCCTATAGGACTGCTGACTACTGGTATCGGGACTCATCCCGGGACCCAGATGGGGGGAGTCAATTGCCCCATCTATTCGAAGCGCCTCGCGCCTATCCACAGAGGTCTCTACCTCTACCACCGGTGACTCGCCGGTCTCACCTAAAACTGCGTAGTCGGAATCATTTCCGACGTGGGAAAGAGACGAACTTTGGGTCTCTTCGCTTGGAAGCGCCTCGCGCTTAACAACAGGGGTCTCTATCCCTACCACTGGAGTCGCCTCAGAGGAATCCACCTCTGCCAATGGCAACTCACCAGTCCCACCGTTAACGGCGTGGGGATTAACCGCCGAATCCCCCTCGTTAAGGAACTCTTCCTTAACGTCATTGGGAATGATCATCTCAGACATCCCAATCTCTGGCATCTCACCCCAGAATCGCTTGTGCGATCGAGCAAAGGTGGGTTCATGACTCGCCAATGCTTCACCCGACCGCGGGTGCGTTGATCCAATGGACTTAGACTTCCAGTATATCCATGGCTCGTGGAGTTACAGCCACTTTATGCCCAGAATGAGGTCATACCTCGAGTACAAATCCAGGACTAGGCAACGTTCTAAGCTGTCGAAGTCTGCAAACTTCAGCTTAAGGTCAATCGAGACCTTGGGTACAGAAACATGTACGCCCGTCGCAAGACGGACTGTGACAACGTCACGAGAACGTGCCTCTAGGTCCTCGGCATACATCCGACTCTTCACAACAGAAACCCGTCTGACATAATTGTCAGACGGGCCAGAGTCTATAAAGACTCTCCAAGGCTTATCAAAGCCTTTCACGTCCGCAAGGAATACCAGCAAACCTGGCTGGTACACCAACTCGGTGCTAGAAAGCACCGTTTCCCTCGGGGCTTTGTGCTGTCGGACTCTACCCTGGGGCTTAAAAGCACTGAGGGATCCCCAAGTAGGTCGCCCCGCACCTACTGGGAGCCATCGTTTCCCGAAGGCTTGGACAAGGGCTTTCTCCCAACCATTGGCCCCTTCCAGCGACTATCTCGCTGGGGATTTTTCGGACATCTGTTCCGCACATGATCCGTGCTTCCACATAGGAAGCATCTCAGCGGCCCATGCCGCTGCAACATAGCTAAGAGCTCTGCAGGAAGGGGTCAGAATGACTCCTAGCGGAAGGTTTCTCCTCCGCTTCGACCTGACTCAGGTCCATGGGTTCGGTACCCACCTTAGAGGAACGGAAGTTCCTCTCGGCGTTAAACGCCATCTTAAACGCCTCCTCCAGGGATTGGGGTCGGCATCGGAACAGTTCCGAACGTGCTGGCCCTTCTCTCAGGTCTCCCATGAAGACGGGGATGGACAAATCATCCGAATACGCTTTCGCGTACATCCCTTCCAACAGGGTCTTCCGTTCTTGGACATATGTTTCCAAGTCCATAGCGCCCTGACGGCACCTCAAAAACGCCAGCTGATTCTGGAAACCCAGATCAGGCGTGGCGAACATGTCCATAAGCTTTTTCTTAAGGACTTCCCAGTTGGGAACACGTTCGTGACCGAATCCGAACACGTAAACGCCCATGTACGGGCTTTGTCCGTAAGATGGTTCAATGCAAGTCCCACTTGCAAGTGATCAGCGATCACATTCGCTGTGGCGAAGGCCGTTTCGACTTCTTGCAACCACATGTAAAGGTTGTCACCCTTCTTCCCGGTGAACTCCTTTATCTTAAATGATAAGGGGGGACGCACCTGTGGTGGAGCGGCTGATCGAAGTTTTTGAGACTTGATCAGGCGGGACCACGGCGCCCAGACTGCCGACTAACGAAGGGGGTCCTCCGGATGTCTTCGACTGCTTGTGTTCTTGCTCACCTTGTGTACCAGACGGCTAGGCGTGGGTCGCTCCTCAGGTGGCGGGGACAGCGCACAGCGAATTCTTGGTGCAAGATTGAATGAACTAACTTGTGACGATACAACCGATGCGATCAGGCGTGATCACGTGCGATCAGGTGCTTAAACCACGTCAATTAGCCGCGATCAGGCTTGATCACGTTTGGGCCGATGCTAATAACCGACGATAAGCGATATTCCGTCTTGATCGCAAGTGCGATCAGGCGGCAGTCCGACGCGATCAGGCGCTGAAACGATGTAGATCAGTGGTAATCAGGCTTGATCAGGCTTTGGCTGACGTTAATAACCGTCGATCAACAATATTCTGTCTTGATCGCAGATGCGATCAGGTACTGAAAGGCTCGATCAGGGGTTAAAAACTGCTGCCCAGTCGTAATATACCTTGATCAGACTTGATCAAGCACCGGAAGTCGTTCAAGTAGCAGTTGGCGCGATTTGCGATCAGCGATCACAATCACGATTCGCAAAAAGTGTCGATCAGGTGTTGATCGGGAGGGGGGGAATACTTGATCAGGCAGCGGAAGTCTTCACTGCCTGATCGCGGAGCCTCTAAGCCGTCAAACAGCTAAGGAACGCCCAAGTCAATGCGCTCCTAGCCTAGAATATATGAGGAAAAGGTATTTATGTTAAAATCCACCTAGAGTTCCCGTGGGGCGCTTAAAGCAGCCGAACTCTAGGGGCCAAACGTTAATTTCACGGGGAAGAGGTGAGAGCACTGCTCGATCACGTTCCCAAAACCAAAAACCTTTAAACGAAGAACCGCAGACACTGCGGGCGGAGTTGCGGGGTGAGTTCTCACACTCTACGCCAACCGGTGGGCCAAAAACGCACTTAGTGCTCCCGCCCGGGACGTAGAGGTCTCAATAAGGTGGGGGCGCAAAGGTGCCTTCCCAAAAATCGATCAGCGCGATCGTACGCAAAAAGAGAACTATATTAGCAATTAAACCCTTAGATCTACCCTGTTCCTACTTTCAACCAATCCGCATCGCCCATTCGGAACGCCTTCCGTCCATCAGTCGACCTGATTTTCCCGCTTGTTCCTTGTTTGTTCGCTGGTGTTCGCCGCGTACCTGTAAGTAATCAGAACATCTTCCGTGTCCCATCTATATCCTGTCTATGTACACCACGGTAGTACGTACTACTGTACCCACCGTGGTACACATGGCGGTATTTAATTATGTACTACTGTATCCACTATCTGCATTCACTATCAGGCCCCTAATTTAGGTCCTAATAAAATATCCAACATTAGGCCCTATTTTAGACTAATAAAAAGTCCGCTTTACGACACACACCCGTGGAACGACTTCCACCTAAACTCGCCTCATGGGCGATAAGGGCATTGAACCTTGCCTTTACGGCCTCAAGGCCCTGCTACACTAGGAGCTGCATATCCTCGTCCCCCAGTAAGGATAACAGCCTGTTAAAGGCTTCCTGCTGGACGAGGGTCAGCCTATCCCAATCGTCCTGATTCATCCCTTGCAGAGGATGCCTTATTCTACCAACATAGGTGTTAGATTGACTACAAGTGCTACCAGATGTATCCGGTGCGTACACGCACGGTGCGGCTAGCGCACGGAGGAAGACTTTCCTTTAAGCGGCGTTCGCGCTACTTAGCCGATACGCCCTTATAAAAGGGCTTAGTACGAGAGAGCTCTCCTACTCGGGGCCAAGATTCCCACTTTGGTTTACAATTAGCTTTCGCTAATGCCTTAACGCAAGGCTCCCTTACTAAGGGTGTAGCTAAAGGGAGGGCTCCATTTACGCTACTGCACTCACTACACGCGCGACCGGTCGAGGTCGTGCGTCTGTAGTCGGTTGAGTGAAATGTAAACTGAATGTATATTTAATATATAATTAGCCTAAATTAATTTAGACTAATGTAAAATATATGTAATACTAAGTAGAACTTACCAAATTCGTACCTAGCTAAAATGTAGTGTACACCACCTGTGCAACAACACGTGGATGGCTGCCACGCCACCCCCAAGGTCTCCTGCCCTGATTGGTTAAAATAATCAATGGTTCAAAACCTTTCGAACCGGTCAATACTGACCCCAACCGTAGTGTACTCACGTACACCACCAACTAAATGTGACTCGAATGTAACCCTGTTACAGAGGGTGAACCCGATCGGGAAAGGAGACCGTCCTCTGGGGAGGCGATCGTATATCGACGACATACTGATCCCTGCTTCGTCATGGAGCGATCTGTGAGAGAAGGTTGAACGGTTGTTGGAGACGTGAGATCGCTGGAACCTGTCGATCAGTGCTGTGAAGAGTTTTTGGGGCATGTCCAAGGTCGCCGTTTTGGGTAATATGGTGTCAATCAGTGGGCTGGAGGCTAATACTAAGGATATGGAGTCACTGAGCAACCTCCCGTTTCCCAGATATCTGAAGGCAATTCAGTCCTTCCTAGGGAGCCTGAATTACTACAGCCGCTTCATTGAAGACTTCGCTATTCACGCGGCCGTGCAGTACGAGCTCCGGGAAGTCGACTACCATATGTTGCGCGAAGGAGATCGGGCAACTTTACGGGAGGGCTGCGACTCTGATCTGCCTGCAGATTTTCCGCCGTTGGAGGCAGATGACCACATGAAGCGTGCACAGGTTGCTTTCGGTATGCTGAAGTCCAAGATGGCGACGGCACCAATTCTCAGGCACTTCAATCCGGAACAAATGCCTATCGTCATTGTGCATGCTAGTAAGTGGGCCATTTCTGCCACTCTAGTGCAAGAACATGATGGAGTGTACCACCCGGTCACTTTTACGAGCCGGACGTTGAAGCCGAACGAAGTCAACTATGGGATCGTCGAAAAGGAAGTTCTGGCTTTACTAAGGATTTTGGATGTGTGCTATAACCTGCTGGTCGGCCGACCTGTAAAGGTCCTTTCAATAAAGTCGACATTGGCCTGGCTATTATCGTCCAATGGGATGAACGGTCGGCTCGGCAGATGGTCAGTGATCTTGTCACAGTGGTCCCTCGAGGTCGTCAAGTGCACCAAGGGAGAGGAAGAGATATTGGGAACATTGGCTGCCAGTATCACCCCTCGGTCTGAAGTGGATGAAGCTCTGATGGTGATTGCCCAAAGGAAGCAACCCCGACAATCAATATCACGGCCGCCGCCGATCGTCGATCGGGATGAGGAACTCCTGGTCTTGAGTTTCGACGGATCGGCTAGCGTGAAGAAGAAGGTCGGCTCCTATAGTGTCATACTGTGGAAGTTACCACAATGGTCTATAGTAGCATCCGCCGCCGATTTCACGCCTGGAATAACGGTCAACGAGGCGGAATATCGGGGGCTAATTCTATGTCTCGATCTGCTGTCATCACAGAAGAAAGGTCGGATCATCATATGTGGTGACTCCAACCTAGGGATAAGTCAGATCACCGGGGAGATCGACTTTAAGGCACCACGGCTGAAGTTTTTGAATGATCGGGTGATGAAGGCGCTGAAAGACTATCCCAACCACGAGCTATTGCACGTGAAAAGGGATTGGAACAGAAGCGCCGACCACCTCGCGAACCAAGCCTTTCGGGACCAGATCGGGGTGACGATCACCGAGGAGGCCGTTCTACATGAACTTATGGACATAAACAGGCTCCCGGAGTTGATCAAGCCCAAGGACAGCCCCGATCAGGTGCATGTGATCGCGGCGACTAGATAGCGAACTCAGAAGTATCGCCGATCGTTCCCGAAGGAAAGGATGAGTGAGCGTGTTGTGCAACAGCCAAGGGCGGAACGGATCCTCAAGGTGCAGGAGCAAGAAGAGTGGATTGTCAACCTGAAAGCATATCTGCGCGGTTAACTCTCCAGGTAAACGAATGATCAAGCGAAAGAATGTACCAAGATCGCGGACAGTTACGATGTGGATGACAATCGATTGCTATATTACTGCCGTGATGTTGACCAAGACAGTGCCGATCGAGATCAACTGGCAAAACTGGTGATCCCTGAATTGCTACATCCGTTTTTCCTTCATCACTACCATGTGAGTCTAGAAGGGGGACATCAGGGCATAGGAAGGACATACCACAAGATCAGGGCCCACTTTCACTGGAGAGGACTTTTTCGGAGCGTGCAGAAATATGTGTTCTGTTGCACAGATTGCGAGACCGGAAAGGGCAGACCGATAATCAAGGGCCGATCGCCCGGAAATATCGAGACTACTTACCCTTTCCAGGTGATAGCAATGGATCACCTACCGTCGCTGCCCATATCGATGCGCGGCAACACTGAGCTGCTGATCTGGATCGACCTGTTCACTGGTCTGGTGATCGCCAAGGCTAGTGCATCCCGATCTGCGGAGCAGATCGCCCAGAGCTACGTGGAATGCGTGTTCAGAAGATTCGGCGCCAGGGAGGTTATCAGACACGATCGGGAACCCGGTTTTATGGCTGAGGTGTTCCGATCGCTCAATAACATGCTAGGCCAGAAGCAGAGAGCGACGATGGCATATCGCCCGCAAGCGAACGGATCGGCTGAAAGCATGGTGCGGACAATCACAAGGGCGATCAAGATGTATGTGGCCGATACGGACCGACGTGACTGGGACAAGTATGCAGAGAGACTGTTATTCGCACTCAACTCTTCAACCGATCGGGTCCGAGGAGAAACGCCTTTTTATCTGGCGTATGGATGGGGCCCTCGATCGACACTTGAAGCGGCGATACCTATCGGCTGCACTCGGACCCGCGATCGCGATGCCCGTCGTTGGCGTATGCAGGTCCAGAAGCATTACCAGCATGCGAAAGAAGTTGTCAATGAAAAGTTGCGTCAGGCCACACGAGATCGAGCAGATCGGAATAACGATCAGGTCCGCCCTCATGGTATTGAATCAAGGGCGAGGGTATGGTTATACCTCGATCGGGTCAAGGAAGGCTATGCGAAGAAGTTGGCTCACATGTGGCACGGTACTTTCCGTGTAGCAGAGCTGATCGGTGTGCATGCTGCCCGTCTCATCACGATAGGCACGGATTACAAAGTTTTTCCGATAGTGCACGTGTCCAAGCTGAAGCTGGCCAGAGAATTCCCCGATCGGCCTAAAAGCCCTGTCTGGTGGACGAAACGGAGAGATTCGATTTCGATGAGGCTCTGCTGTCGGAGGACAGTTGGGAAAGGCCATTGGAAGAGTACGAATTTGAGGTGGAAAAGGTGCTGGATGTCCGATCGGTCAAGAAGACCCGTTTCGGTCGTACCCACCGCGAATATCGGGTATGCTGGAAGGATCATGACGAAGAAACTTGGATCGACGAACTCGACCTAAATTGTGGAGCGCTGCTACGAGAGTTCGAGCGAGAACGAGTCAGTTGGAATCCCTTTGCAGTGATGCAGACTCATGAAGACGAAGATCAAGACACACAGTAGCACCGATCAGTATATCGATCGGTGTGAATATGTGTAAGGTCGGAATTTTGTGAATTTGTGATGAACTGTGATGAACTGGAGTAGTGGAATGACGAACGGGGTGACGATTTTCGCGATGTGGATAGAAGGTATATGATAACGTGTTGGTGCAAGGTTAGAGAAAGTGATGAATTTGGTCAAGTGATTGGATGATCAGGAATGTGAAAAGAATGATGACATGTATTATGGATTATCTGGTCAGCTAACTGCTGCAACAAGAATCGCTATCACCCCACAGACGGCCGATAGTCAGCGCCGGATGGTCTCCGATCTGGTTCTGGTACTGATTGCGCCAGGGCTCCTTCCGATCGACCTGGGTCAAAGCGTCCTTCAGGTCTGTGACAGGCTCGTCACAATGAAGACCGGGATACCAGGCGCCGTCGTCAGCTAATACCCCGGCTTTCTCAACCCGACGCTTGGCCATATGGAGAACCACAGGATATAAGAAGATGTCGATGTCGCATTCGCGGGCCAGAATCCCTCCCAGAACGAACTGGAATAGGGTCTGCCAGGCCTCGCCCGCACGACTCCGGCGCCTCTTTCGGTTTCTCTGGAACAAGATCAGGCCTTGATAATGTTGCCCTTGACCAGGAAGCACTAGATAGTGCGTAGACTCCCAGATCGCTTGGCTGTAAGTTTCGTTGAAGGTCTTCACTCGACCTAAGAACGAGTCTATCCACGCAGTCGACGCAAACATGGACCCCAGCTTGGGCGGACGAACACCTTCCATGGCTCATCTGTGTACAGACGGGCGATTTGTGGTGCTGTGACCAGGTCTGCCCGCCATGCAGAAGTGTCAGGAGCCTTGGGAGCTGGAGGAAAAATCCAGGAGTCCGGGCGCGACAGAGATCGGGCTAATATCTGCTTGGTCAGGGCAGACTGGTACAAGCTACCGATCTGCGACGATGACCATGGCGAAGTGGCATCCGAAGTCAACGATGGGAGAGGCCTACCTCCGGCCAACAACCCTTTCAATCAGGCGTGCTTGTGCAGCCCAGATGTGCCGGGCTGGGACGAAGGTACCGATCCGGTCGACCCGCGCGTCGGTGCAGAACCATCACCCTGGGAGCTGATCGGTTTATTAGCCCCCGATGCGGGCTTCGCAGGAACGGAACCTCGGCGTTGATCTGACCGGGACTTGGATAACGCAGTGACCAAGAACTCGGAATCACTCGATCCGCCCCCCGACTCCTCTCCGGAGGAGACCTCTATACACTTGGTGCGATCGGCGCGGGGGCGCGAGGGCGCACGAGATTTGGTGGGGATAGACTCGTCATCTGCGACCGATCTGGGGTTTGGGAGATGCGCCAGCGTCTTGGCTTTCTTCTGAGGTACCGCTCTCTTCTCCTCGAGCTCGGCGTCGAGCGCTATGCCCCGCGCCCTTGAACTCTTCGGCGCGTCCTTACGCTTTTTAGACTTGGAAGTTTTCGAAATTTCGGGGTGGTCACTTTTGGCCAATGAGTTGCGTCGGGTCCGGTTTTGATGCAGATCGTCCAGAACGGCCGATGCAGACCGGTCTGCGCTAGAACATGCAGCCGGACGCCGGTGCAACAAGTCAGTCAACTGTTTATAGAACCGGTTTACGGCCGCCCAGCGACGATCGGATTCCTGGGTACAGGCGTCCGATCGGGTCTGGAAGGACTCGGCCCTCCCGATCTGCTCCCGGACCACGACCTGTAACTCGCTGATCCGCCTCTCCAGGTCACCATGTTGGGTTCGGAGTAAGGTCCGATCGGACTGGTCATCTAACCTCTGCCGGTCGACCACCGCGAGCTGTTCCAGGAGGTGGGACCTAAAGGTCTCCAAGCGAGACAGATCGTGTCGTGCGCCGATCAACCCGTGCAAGATCGGTCGGAGCTGATCGCAATGATTATGAGACTGCCGATAAGCCATGAATAAGGCGTCGAGCCTCTTGGCGATATCGGCGATCAATTGATCTATATGCAAAGGAAGGTCAGAGCATACCCAAGATGGAAACAGACCGATTGAACTACCTTGCGTTTCTTGTTGGACGATCTGGTCCCGGAGACGTGCGTTTTCAGTGGTTACCTCCTGCAACTTCGTGGACATGGGGTTCAACGTATCCACCTCCTTCCGCAGTTGCAGGAGTGAAGAATACCTGATGTCTAACTGGGACTGGAGCTCACGGACCGTTTTCCGGAGCTGATCGGCCTCGATCTGATGCTTGTCTGGTGTGTCGGACTCTGAATTGCTGAGGAAGCTGTCAGATCGGGCCGATCTGGTCGGCGAATCAATATGGGGCGATGAGGAACGCAAGGCACCTGCAGCAAAGAAGGTCAAGAGAGGTCACAAGGCCATCGGGTGTGGAAGGCAAGTACCTGGCGAAGGTGGATTCGGAGATCCGTTCATTGGTGAAGTCCGCTTCTGTGAAGATCTGGGCATGATGAGATCGGGCCGCTACCGTTGCGCGGCTGCGACACGACCCAGGGGCGGCTGTGGCGAAGCGGACTCAAGAATTTTGGTCGCTTACGGTCAGCAGCAGACCGATAGGCTTATCGGCGATCGGATTGGTGGAAATCGAGGAGGCTTTTGGGCCAATCGTGTGCGGGAGATGTGAAGAACACGGATTTTGTTGAGTCACATGATATGGCGTGCACTTACATATTTTTATGTTTTGTACCTATTGGGGAACAAAGAGGATAGTTTTGGTTAGTCGTTAATTTGCGTCGTTTAATTTTCTTGGCTTTTAATACTCGACGTCTTTAGCACTCAACCGGAGGCCGTTTTGCCTTGTACATCAGCCGCCTCTGCACGCTGCATAGTGTTTGGGAGCGGAGGGTCGAGTAATCCCCTCCAGCTCATTATACCCGGCCGGGACGCGATACAGACGCACTTGGACCGCCGGAAGTCCCTCGACGGGAGTACACTTTGGTCGGTTTCTCAAGTTCAAGTTACGCACGTTTGGAACGTGTTATTAAGTCTTTTGGATTATTTCGTGGAGATATCGTTCGTGGAGTATATCACGTTCTCATTTGGATCTCCCTATTGTATTATTGGAGTTTTATTCGCATATTGGTTGGGCTCTGCTATCGGTTGAGCGATCTGCCCTTTGTAGTATACTCACTCCAAGTATAACTGGTCTGCCCGTACCCAGGGTGAAGAGTTCCGCCCAGGGTACACCACCCAGCACGGTCTACCACATTTAGACCACAAGTCGATTCCCAGCACCGATCCACCGAGTGTGTTACCAGCCCAATCCATCGGGTACACAAGGTGAGATGAAGAAAAAATCGGACCAGACGTCCTGTGTTGATGATCGGTCATCTGCCAGCAGCGGACGATCCGATCGGATCGAAGGCGAAGGTTCTCGGGGTACCCCCCGTAAGTTGGAAGGCCGGGCACGATGGTGGTCAGGTTCTCGACACTACGGTGTTCGATTTTGAACTTGACTCCACCACACAGCCCTCACGTCTGGAGACTGGACACTGAGGATCAGACAGATGGACACCGGTGAAGTCGCCGCTCCAAGTGACGACTAAGTGAACGAAGCGAGCGCGTTTAATAGTAACGACGACGACGCGTATGGTTCTTTCTTCCCAGCGAGGAGGATTCGTGTACGTGCCCACGTGCGATCGCTAGAAGGGGAAGGAACTTCGTTGACGCTCGAGCGTGCAAACGATGGCGTGAGGGGCACACGTGGCCATCGTCAGGGCGCGCACGAAGCCAAGAAAAAGGACGTACCACGCGTCGAGTGATTGCCGAGCAATTGCTTCGTGGTGACTAATGATGTCGCAAGATGAAAAACGTGATGAGTGACGAGTACGACGAGGATGACAACGAGATGGGAGGGGAAGAATGTGGCTCGAGTGCAGAAAACACGTCGAGAATCAAGCGAGGGACTTAGTGAATGCGATTGATGCTGAGAGTGCCGACGTGACCCAAAAGCGCGGGCATGAAGGAACGAAATTCATGCAACGCGCTGCGGCCAAACAGCGTAGAAATGCGCGAGTAGAAGCGGAGAAATCGCTTCGGGAAGCGCTGCGTGATCAGAAGGATGAGATGGAGTCGGGGACAGAAGCAGTGGCTGCCAAGACAGAGGTGAAAAAGACCAAGGACGATCGTGCGGCCGTGGATCGCGTGTTGGCGAAAAATACTCTTCAAACGTCTCGTGTTGGTACGAGAAAAGGCCTCGTGGTTCGTGTTGACGGTGCGGTTGCGATTGATCTTGGGGACGGTGGCGACAAGGTGACGATCGACAGACACGCGACAAATAACGTGCTCGAGCTCGGCGATGCCGTGGCGAGCGACCACGAAGCGAATCCGTGGTTAGCTGCGAGGGGGCGGGTGACGGACGTTTCTCGGAAAAAAGAGCATAAGAGCACCCCCTTTTGCGTCTTTCACGAGTGATACCTCCCCTCTCAATAACGATGCGTCACCTTCGAATAGCGATCCCCCCAGTCCAATCAAAACGGTCGAAACACGCCGGGCACATGCATCGTGCGTCTGAGTTTGTATCGACGCACGCCGGGCACATGCATCGTGCGTCTGAGTTTGTATCGACGCACGAGGACGAGATTGCATTGGAGAAGGACAAGCTTGCAAGTGAGGACACGGCGCCAAACAGCGCAAACTCGTGGACATGGAGTCTAGCGTTTGTCGCTACTGTAACTTCGTCTCGCTCCCGATTGTTTAATATTGATAGTGACACATGTTTAACCAAGACGAGGATATACTATACTATTATTGAGGGGGGGGGTCAAAATGGCTTTCTTTTTCCACCAGTTGGTGAGGTGGTGTTGTCGCGTTCTCCGACTGGATAATAGACTACATCATTCTAGGCAACTTGCTATACTTTACTACACAAAAAGAGGGTGGCAATATTAATTCACTTCTTTTATTGGCCTATCGAAAAGAGGAGTGTCCCTAACATGTGGAGTGTTTCTAGCCAAATGAGAGTGTCCGCAAAATTTCCCTTTTAGTAATGTTAATTTCTTCCTTCGTAGGCACTAAATTTGGGTACTTATAATTAGTGTTACTTACATAACTATTGTAGTATCCTGTCTCATGCATATTTATATGTTAGGAGAGATAATCACTTTTTAATACACATTCAATTGCGCAAGTCCCAAAACTTACCGAGAACTTAGGTAGCCACTTTACAATTCCATAGACTCTTTAATTTAGTGTATGTCATAATATCGACTTTTGTTGGTTTCCCCACTACTACTTCCAAGATGTCGTCGTCAGAGGCAGTAGACGAAGCTATTCGCACGCTTACCCTGGAGCTTTCCACTAAGAAAGACACTCCTGTCCTTGGAAAGTACGTGCAAAAACGTATTTCATCAACTGCTTTCGCTATTCTTGACATTTCTTTCCAATTTTCATAGAACAGAGGCAGAGTCTAAAGTTGTGGCAACTTACGCTGAGAAAGTCCAGCGTCGTGCCACCCTAGGAGCGTTCGCTGGGTCTTCTTCAGTATTGGTTGGACTGTGGAAATTTTCTAAAAATCCGAACAAACTGGTCGGAGCGTTTTTCGTCTTGAGTGGGTGCCAAAATAATTCTGTTGTCTTTTGTGAACTGGCAATTAACTTTTAACCACGGGTGTGTATGCTAGCTGGAGGTCTCGTTGGAGCTTCCTACGGTGTCATTACTATCCGTAGACACTTTCTTATGGATTTGTTGATGTTGCCATCCGATCAGTCGCCTTTTGCCACTCACGCGAGATCCATGTAAGTGGGTAAATACATTACATGCCTTTTTAAAATAATATTTTTTTGCAATAATTGCGATAGTCTGATGACCAAGATTCCAAATAATACATTTGTTCAGGAGTTGAACGAGAAGCTCGGAAAGTCTTAGTGAGTGGACAGGCTATGGATGTGTAGGGTTTCGCTAATTTACTGTCTGTTTGCGTGACATTATTTAAAGTGATTCGTGGAATGAGAATCCTAATTCCTCGGATAGCGTGGGCTTGTCACCATCAAGTCTAACCCGAGGGTCTTGCGGTTCTGATAATGAAATCCCCAGTACGATTCCACCTATCACGGGTATTGATACACCGCGGCGCACCGAGCAAGATCCTAGCGACGAAGCTTTAAGCGACTCAAAGGACAAAGAACGTCAGTTTCCCTTTTTCTTCGGTGCCAAACCCTCGTCGGATGATGCTATGAACGCCGAAGAACGCAACGATGCATCTTCTAGGGATACCTTTGCGCGCCAAACACGAAAATCTCGTCGCTCGGAATTTGACAAGAATGCTGCTCCTCTGCGACATGATGAAGATGATTACTTTTTTGGAGTTAGCAACAAGACGGAGGTTCCAGCCCAATACACAACTTGGGAAGAGATTCGTCGTCGCGCAGCAGAGCGACGCAAATAATTCGGCGTACTGTTCTGCTGATTTTATGTAAACAGAGTAAGCAAGACCCAAATAAAATACTTCTCCACAAGCGATAAAGCTATCAATCTATTTTCATTTCACTTTTTCATGAGACCTTCTTCTGTTAAGCGCTTCATGATCTCCTTTTCAACGTAAGCAATGAGTTCTGGGACGTGATCGGGTAATTGACACGACACAAAGCACTGGCGCTCAGTGCGGCGCGCCAATCGCTGCGCAATCTGCTGTCCTTCCATCTCGGGAGCTCCCACAACGGACGTTATAAGGGGCATGGGGCTGTAGCGAGTAGCAATCGCGGTCGACAAGGACTCGAGCCGTGGTTTCTCGGTCGCTGATCCCATCCAAACAAAAATACTGTTACTTAGCAGCCACAATTGCACCAAATAGTGCTGATCTAGTAGCGTGCCCGTCAGATCAATGATCCGCAAACCATCGCTCTGCTGCATGTTTACAATTTCGATAGATGCTTTTCAAAAATAATTGTTTTGTAAGGTTAGGAATAATTTCTAGGCGCACAATAATTGAATTTAATCAAGTATTGTTTTGTTTTTCATGTCAGTCGACGCAAGTCTGGAAGAGCTAGAAGGGCGACTCGTGACGTTCACGGAGCAGCTACAAAACATTCACGAGTTGCTCCAGCAAGACCCGACAAATAATGAGTTTCTAAATATCGCGAAAGACCTCGTTGAGGTCATCCAACTTACGAAAGAAGCGGTAGTTTGTTCTCACATGCAATCCTTTGACTAGTTCTCTCTAAAGCATCGCTATTGATGTTGGCGGTGTAGATTGATTATAAGGTAAATGCTCCTGCGCCATCTGCTCAGCATCCAGATCTGTTAGACACTCAGGAACGTGGTCAAGAGCCGTCGACGATTGGTAAGGAAACCACAACAACTGTTATTGAACGAGGATAAAAGCTGACGATTGAGCGTTTGGGGATAAATGTTCAGAGCTCGAGTTTGCTCCAGGCTCAACAGTAGAAGCGGTACAGCAAGGTTTGTGGTATCCAGTGCACGTGAACTCAGTGACGAGTGATGGTAGCTACAACGTCACGTTTTTGGGCTTTGGCACGACTGCCGAGTTTCAGAAAGACTCGTTGAGAGCTATTGATGTTGAGCCTGAGGAAAGTAGTCAGTTACCACCAAAGGAAAAAATCAAAGCAGGTTATAAGTGTCGAGCCAAGTATTATGCTGACGCTTTGGTGTACTCGTGCTCGGTCAGCAAGGTCACGACGTGGGGCTTTCAAGTGTTGTTTGATGGCTATGGCAACTCGGAGGAAGTTCCGTACGAGTATCTGAGACCTCCAGTGGAAATATCGCAGGTTAAGGTAGGCGCTCTTGATGCTGAAGCTAGCACAATTAATGCAGTTGATGGCACTGGTACGCATGCTACTACTACTACAGCGCCGAAGGTGGCGCCCGCCGTAATTCACAAACCCATTAAAATTCCAGAGAGTCTGCACATTTTGCCTTCCGACACGGAAGCAGAGAAGGAACGGAAGCGCAAACGTTTGCGTGCTATCAAGAGCTTGAATCGACACAAGAGCATTGACAATGAGCGCAACATCAAGCAGCACGACTGGAAAGCTTTTCAATACAAGGCGAAAAAGAAAGGCATGAAACGAGGCGTGAGTGGCGTGCTGTCCAAACGCGGTTCCAGTATCTTTGCTTCGCCCGACACAGTGCAGGGTCGCGTCGGTGTCGTGGGAAGCGGGCAGGGCATGACCGAGTTCCCAGATACACGGAACAAGAAGTTTAAGTCCGACTAAGTGGGACCAATAAATAGTCCCTCGTATCTTTGTGCTCTCGATTTTGAACCAATCAATCAGCCTACGTTTTTGGTACCGCGTACCATTCCGCATCGCCACTTCGCATTCTTCCTTGCTTTGTTCGCGTTTCCTGTTGCTCCTCTTTGTCCGCACTGATGAAGAAGTTGGTGATTAAACCCTATCGTCAGCACTTGGGGATCGATCAAGCGCGTGCTCAAGAAATCTGGTCGTCTCTTCGTACTGCGATCTATGAGATTTTTTCCCATAATGCGAGTCTGCTCTCGTTTGAAGAACTCTATCGGAATTCGTACAACCTCGTGTTGCACAAACACGGCGACGTCTTGTATAATGGCGTGGTGAATGTCATTACAGAGCATTTACAGTCCGTGGCGCACCAAGTCGCGGCGGTCTCGGATGAATTGCTCTTAAAAACGCTCAATGACCAATGGGTGGATCATCAGATTGTCATGACCATGGTGCGCGATATTCTCATGTATATGGATCGAACGTACGTGACACAGAAGCGCAAGTTGCCAGTGTATGACCATGGCCTTTATATCTTTCGAGACGTCATTGTGCGTCAGGACAGTGTGCGGGACCGATTACGTACGTGCTTGCTGTTAAGTATTGAGCGAGAACGGCACGGTGAATTGATTGATCGCGACTTGATTAAGAGTACCTTGCGCATGCTCGTGGATCTTGGTGTTCACTCGAATGCAGTCTACGAGAATGATTTTGAAGCGTATTTTCTCGACACGACGTTGGACTTTTATCGCGCGGAAGCACAGGTAATGCTCGATGTTGCCACGTGTCCGGAGTACCTGGAGAAGGCAGAACAACGTCTGAACGAAGAAGGAGCTCGAGTGGTACATTATTTGAACCCGTCCACGGAAAGTAAACTCAAGACGATAGTGGAAACGCAATTAATTAAGAACCAAGCGAAAGCGCTCGTGGAAATGGAACATTCAGGATGTGTTGCACTCTTCCGTGATGGCAAGACTCAAGCACTACGTAGAATGTACTCGCTCTTTCGAAGAGTACCGAGCACGTTACCTGAAATGAGTTATTGTGTGCTGCAGTATATTAAAACAACAGGAGAAGAATTGGTAAAGACGCAGTTGAGCCCTGAGACAGCGTTGGATGCTTCGCAGTTTGTGGAAAAGCTGTTAGCATTGCGAGAAAATTTTGTCGGCTTCTTGTCGGATTGTTTCTTTGACGACCCGCAGTTTCATAAAGCCATTAAACAGGGATTTGAAGCGTTTATGAATACGAGTACAGTCTGTGCTGGATACTTAGCTCACTATCTCGACGAAATACTGCGCTCGAAAAACCGCTTTGAAGAAGAGATGGAAACTCGCGTGACGCAAGTGATAGCGTTGTTTCGATATTTACAAGATAAGGATGTTTTTGAAGAGTTTTACAAAGTTTTACTTGCCAAGCGCCTGTTAAATAGCCGCGGTACGTCCGACGAGGCAGAAAAGCTTGTGATCTTGAAGCTTAAGGCCGAATGTGGCTACCAGTTCACGTCAAAACTAGAGGGTATGTTTAAGGATATGAATATTTCCAAAGATCTCATGGAATTGTACCGAAAATCAAGTTACGAACTTAATGGGAGCAGTTTTGGTGCTGATGCCCCGGTAGCACCGATGCCGTTGTCGGTACTCGTGCTTACAAGTGGATTTTGGCCCACGGAGATGGCGACCATGTGCACTCTTCCAAAAGAACTGATCTTGCTCACACAGGCATTTGAATCGTTCTATTATGCACGGCACAATGGTCGTAAATTGACGTGGATGACGAATATGGGCACTGTTGATCTTCGTGCGTCGTTTTCAGAGGGTGTAGAAGATACTAAACGGCGTCACGAGTTGAATGTGTCGACGTATCAAGCTGTGATTTTGATGCTGTTTAACCAGCGCTCTGAGTGGCATTTTAAAGCGCTGGTCGAACGGACGCGTATCGATATGAAGGATCTGAAGCGACATTTGATTTCGTTGTGTACGCCCAAGTATAAAATTTTGATTAAGGATTCGAAGGGGAAGCGGATTGATGAAGAGCGTGACACGTTTCGATTAAATGGTGCGTACAAGTCGAAGCTCCATCGTGTTCGGATACCTTTAGTGTCCCAGAAGGAGACGTCGTTGTTGCCTACAGTAGCATTGAGCTCAAGTAGCGCTGTCGACACGTTGCCGCCCACGGTCGCGGAAGATCGAAAACATCTCGTCGAGGCGGCCATTGTGCGAATCATGAAGGCACGCAAACAGATGGCCCACAACCAGCTTATTGCCGAAGTTACTCGCCAGATGACGCATCGCTTCGCGCCGTCGCCGCAGCTCATTAAGCTGCGCATTGAGAGCTTAATTGAGCGCGAATATCTCCAGCGCAGTCCGACGGATCGACGCATGTACAACTATTTAGCCTAAAGAGTGACGTAGACCACACCAAAACCACGCGTTCTGCCCTCAAAACGAGTTTTTTTCAACCAGTCATCGTGGAGTCGAAGCCATGCCACGCGTTCCGATTGGTTCAAACGTTCGCCTTCTAATTTCCGGTATTGCAAAAATACCATTGGGCTGTCCTAACGTCACATTTCGATCTTGCCATTTCACGTAATTCAGTGCTTTTTCACACCCCATGACCCAACTGGAGCTCTCAAAGCTGCGGTCGGTGGCAGTGCAATCCTCTCCCATGCACCGCGTGCATCTTCTACGCTCGTCGTCTCGACCATCTGTCCATCCTCGTGCAAGGTTCTGTCCGCGTCCTCGACGTTTGCCCCACCAGTGGCGAGCGAACGTTTGGCTCGTGCTAACCTTAAGCTGTCTCTATTGGCTCACGAGCTATGAAGCGGACGCCGTTGCTACTACAGTCGAAACCGAACCCAAGAGCACATCGGACACTTTACTAGCACGTTCCACCGACTTGTACATCGTATTAGTGAGCATCCCCGTCCTCGACAAGATGCGACCACTCAAGCATCTGGCCGAGTCGCTGCTTGCTCGTGGCGTACGCGTTGGCTTTGCGCTCCCGGAACAGTGTCGTCAATTTGTAAACGATCTCGAAGGGCTCGAGTTCCTGTCGCTGGGGCCAATCGATAGCAGAGACGACGCACTGGCATCGGATCGAACGGAACTCGAACGTCTGGGCGTGTATGGAAGCTATGTCGACACGCTACGCTACTATGCTTCGTTTCAAAGACCAATGTATGACAAAGTCGTGGCCCACTTGCAATCGGATCGACCGGATCTCGTCGTCGTGGATCGCTATACCTTTGCAGGCTTTGACGCGTGTCATCACTTGGACCTACCGTATGTGGTGAATAGCCCGTCCATGTTATGGGAGATAGACTCGCCGCCTTCGTATATTCCCGCACCCTTTTCCAATTATACCATGCATGTACGTGTTCAGTACGGAGAGAGAAAGAGAATGGGAAAGCTGTACTAACTGTTGCTTTTGTTTGTTTTTTGGTGGACTAGACTTTGAGTGTATTAGAGCGATGTTTGAATCTGTACTATCGACTACGGTTTCGATTGGGACTCGTGAAGGTATTTCAAGACATTAACACGGTGCGACAAGACATTGGCCTGGAACCGATCAAGAGCAAGCAGCAGCTGCATGGGCAGGCTCTTGTGCTCGTGAATTCGATCTTTGGCTTGGATGAAGCGCGCGACCTCATGCCTCAGTTTCGAATGGTAGGACTCTTGCGATCGCAACAGCTACAGCTTGAACGTGCACAAGTTGAAACGAGTGGTAGTGGATATCGTAGATTTTCATCATCCTTCACCTCGTGGTTTGACACGCCGGAGCATCAACTGAAGCCATTGATCTACATGAGCCTTACGCCGTTAGTGACCGCAGATGAGATCAACCTTATTGTACGTCTTGCGCACGCTTTCCTGCATGGAGATATACTTGCTCACTTTTGAATGACTACCTCTCAACGATTGCAGATCCACGCATTAGAGAAGCTCCACATCCGGCTCTTGTGGAAAACGACACTTGAAGTGCCAGAAACCGTTGCACCATTTCCAAACTGGGTCTTTCACCTTCACCCGGAAGAGGACGATGCTGTGGTGCTGACACTTGTACCCGAGATAGCATTATTCGTCATGAGTGGAGACTATCAGCTTATCCTCGAGGCGCTTGTGGCGGGCGCCCCACTGTTAGGCCTCCCGCACTCGGCGGAACAACTCGAAGGCATGAATGCCGTGGTCCGCGCTGGGGCCGGGTCGCTCTTGGACTGGACCGCCGTGACCGAGCACAGTCTCCGTCGCGCCGTGGATGAAATCGTGTTTGAGGAGACGGACTATTTCAAGACCAATGCCGTGTATCTTGGCGAGCTCATCAAGACCGGGGGTGGCATCGACCGTGCCGTGGACGAGCTTCTCACCGTTGCCCAAGTGGGTTCCTCGCATGTCCTGCCCATGCACACACGACAGCCTCTCTACAAAACGTACCTCGTGGACGTCTATCTCATCTACGGCGTCATTCTCTGTGGCGCGGCGATCATTCTCCGGACGTTCCTTGCACTCGTTCTGTCCCTTTTCCAGCCCCTCACGCCGTTCGAGATGCTGGGAGCTACAAGGTGGAGCAAGTGAGCAGCTCACTCTATTGTGGTCGGTCGTTGCTTTCAATAGAATGGCGCGACCTTCTATACTTGATATTTGCGGGACCTCGGCAATCGAATACCGTGCGTGAAGGGTACACGTGTCCTAGGCCGAAACCTGTATACACTAATGTTTCGTACCCCCCCCCACACACAAAACTTGACAGTCAGCTCTCCACTCGCCACTTTCATACTGCTGCCCTCTCCTTGTACTACAGCGTTGAAACGATGTGTCAGCCTCGCAACGCAGCCACGTGGAGCTTCTAATGGTCCATGAAACCTTTGACTAGAGTGGAACGTAGCGAGGATTTCGTCGCCCATCGAAAAATTTGCCTTTTATCTGGCCATTTACGTTATATAAGATCAAAAGGGGGACTTCGTGCGTTCAAATTGCTACCAGTTCACTGTAGACCCACAGGCTGTCCCACCACGCAATCCCGTGACCGGTCCCATGCGGGACGGGTGACGGGACAAGAGCCGTCCCATCTTGCAGTCCCGCCTCGTCCCGCACCCCTACCCCAGTTGTGAACTGGCTGCTAGCCTTCTACATCCAATTTTCATCGCTGATTCGCTCCGGAGCATTTTTTTACTAAGTCGTTCCACATATTGCTCCTGATTAATCACCGCACATCTTCCTAGGTTTTGTCCCTTAACCCTTTGTCTCCCAAATCTTGATGGAGTCCGATAGGGAAGCAGATTCTTTGGCCCCTTTCCGACAGCATCAGTGCTATAACTACCACATCCGCAGCCTGCGTGGACGTGAATGATGCGAAAGGGAGCTGCTGGGTATGGACTAACTTTCAGCGGAAGCGTTCCACTCGTTTGCCCGATGGCACTCGTCCATCTCAAATCGCGGTCTGTCAAGTATCTGGTGTCGCTGGTCGTATCTGCGCAGCTGAGCACAAGTTCGGTCGCAAACATGAAACGTACGGAATGATTCGACACCTTCTAAAGTATCATCGCATCACTCAGAAGGGAGCTCGGAAGGAAACCGGCAGTATTAAGGGGTTCCTTTCCGCCCGGGGTGCGAGCTTCAAGACAGCGGGGTTGAGTCGCGAAACTTTGAAAAAATCTGTGCTCAGCTTGGTCGTTTGCCGAGGCCTGCCTTATCAGCTGCTGGAATACAAACAATTTCGTGAACTTCTTTTTCTATGTAATCCTTCGACTTCCAACATGCTGATCGGTGCCACCTGTAATGCGCAACACAGCCTCTCTGCGGCTAGAGACGGATCGGTCGAATGCTCGAAGAAGTTAAGTGTCGTGTAAGCATCACAACGGACACAAGGACATCGCCCAATCGCAAGGCAATAATGAGAGTGGCCGCACATTGGATTGACTCTGATTGGACGTTGCGCAGCCTTACTATCGCTGTAACACAAATCCAGGGATCATAGAGGTCGCAGTCTTTTTGCGCACTTGCTCCGCATTTAAAACGACCATCACCTTACCACCAACCTATTTTGCATCACTGCCGACAACGCCTCTGCGAATCACACCATGGCCGCATATCTCGCGTGGAGCATACCCACGTTTTTGGCTGCGGACAACCTGCTTGGGTGTATGGCCCACTTCATCAACCTTATGCCGAAGCTGGAATTCAGATGCTTGGATCTTCAAAAGAAAATGTTGTCGAGGCTGGGGATAAATGCTATGTCCATTGCGAGTTTGGTTGGTCTGCGGTATATCCTGCTCGCATAGTTGTGGAGAGAATCCGAGCGCTCGCCAAAACCTTGTCACACTCCACGCAACGCAAAGACAAGTTTGAGTGAATTGAGGAGCTGGTTTCTCCGAATTCCACAGCCAAAACCATTCTGCTCGATGTCTCTTCACCCGCTGGAACTCGACGTGGAAAATGTTATCTGTAGCCGGTGCGTACACGCACGGTGCGGCTAGCGCACAGAAGAAGACTTTCCTAAAGCGGCGATGTGCCGCTACTTAGCCGATACGCCCTTTATGAAAGGGCTTAGTAAGAGAGAACTCTCTTACTCGGGGCCTAAATTACACTTTGGTTTACTAGTTAGCACAAGCTAACGCTTTAACACAAGCCTCCCTTACTAAGGGTGTAGCTAAGGGAAGAACTTCCCTTACGCTACTACACTCACTACTCGCGCGACCGGTCGAGGTCGAGCGTCCTGTAGTCTTTTGAGTGAAATGTAAACTGAATGTATATTTAATATGTAATTAGACGAAATTAATTTAAACTAATGTAAACTATATGTAATACTAAGTAGAACTTACTAAATTCGTACCTAGCTAAAATGTAGTGAAGACCACCTGTGTACTAACACGTGGCTGGCTGCCACGCCTCCACCAAGGCTCCTGCCCTGATTGGTTAAAATAACCAATGGTCCAAAACCTTTCGGACCGGTCAATACTGACCCCAACCGTAGTGTATTTACGTACACCACTACTAAATGTAACCAGAATGTAACCTGTTACATCCTCCCCCATCAAGACTATTTCTTACGCAATAAATCAAATTTAGTTGGAGAACTCCAACTGCCAGAACCTCTGGCTAACCATGAGCACCATTAGTGGTGCTGTGGAGTCTCCTCGAGAAGAGGAGGTAGACTATTCCGAGAACTCGGAGGTGGATGCCCTTGGGGATATCTCCCCAAAGGTTGACCGCTACGACAACGCCGAACGGCGATGTCGGCAGCCTAATCCGTTCCCCATACGTGGGGAAAATTCACTAGCTAGTGCGCCACCCCTGCCAACGTCTGATGATACATCCGGATCGCCGAAGGCGATTATCTCCAATGAGCTGGACGCAGCTCAAGAAACCCAACTTGCCGCACAGGCACTAAGGGCTGCGTTACGCGCCCCCAAACGACCGCCACGGGCGGCATATAATTTTGAAGGTCCTCGTGACCTTCCAAAGTGGGCTAGGAGTATGGTAAGGAATGGTTTAGCATTCTATACCCCTGGCCCTGCGGCTGAACAGCCGTCTCAATGAGAACGCCGGGAGAAACTTCGGCAACAACTTCTCACGCAAAATCAGTTCACTAGCGTCTCATACCTAGAACGCCCCGACAGGCAGGCACAGGGTGCCCCTGTTGAGAACCTCCGCGAGGTTCCTATCATTCTCTCTCCGAGAGATAATGCCGAAGATGCAGAAAAGCAATTCCGTGCTTGGGCGTAAGGGGAGAAGCTCCTCCCCAGCTTCAATGAGCTGCACCACAGCTATTCCCGTCGTGACGTTCGGGTGGAGAGGGCGTTTCGCATGTCATTCGCCAGAGCCAAAGCGATGGAGCTATTACGAGCCCCTTATCGCAAGCGCTACGCCAGCGCCCCTGCCCCAACCGCGGTGCTAGAGGACAGTGTGAGCGACACATCTGCCTCCGGCGAACTCCCAACTACTGGGAGTGAAGGGGCTTCTCGCGCCCCTTTGGTCGTTGACCCGCAGCGGGATTCTCCCGCTCGAAAGCGTCAACGACGCCACGGCAATCCTGCCGTAGGGGAGTCTCGGACTCCCACGAACTATGTGAGTATGGATAACCCTTCCACTTCACCAGATACTGGGTTTGACCCCGGTGATGGCGTCGCGCCATCAGACGCTCCACATGATAATGTGGAGTACCCTCCGCATCGAGCATTGGAGGAGGAGGTCGCGCAATTGCGACATGAGATTCGTGAGCACTGTGATCGACACAGCCGTCACATCTATGATGTCCACGAGGGACTCCGCGATGAGTGGGTTGCCACTGAACGCTTCGATAGGCGGCTTGCCTCTCTCGAGACGACCGTTGCGAAACTTCGTGGTAGAATTTTAGCCCTTTCGGGCTTACTTCGCCCTGCGGTGCCTTACGGCTATCCGCCTTTCCACCCTCCCCCAGGAGGGGCCCCGCCTCCGGGTCCTGATATGACTTAATCAAACCCACATAGAAGGTTGGATGCGTACGCATCGCCTTCGGGATGTCCAAGGTATACGACAAGCCCTTTCGGGCTAGTACCTTAAAAGGCCCCACAAACCTAGGGCGCAGTTTATTCCGCAGCACGTTGGAAAGTACATGTGTAGGAAGATTTTAGCGTTTAATAAAACACTTTCTACTACTTTGTAAACCTTGTCGTTATGCCGCCCCTTGCGGTCATCCTGCTCCTTCTTCTTGTCTTGGCTTTCCGCCATGGCATCGCAGACGTGTAGTAAGACACTAAGGCGCGTCGATAAGAACTTACCGATGTGCTTTCGCAGATACAGGGCTGACATCAGGGAATCCCCCCCCTCAAGCCTTGGCCACACACACGTGGCGTCAACGAAACCTCGTATTCACTAATGTGGTGGATTCAAGTTCGAAATCGAAAACATTAGCATCGATAACCTGAATACCACCATCGCGCCCAGCCTTCCAACTTTCGGAGGGGGTACTCCGC
>CM047582.1:2808453-2832662 GCA_026184515.1 Peronosclerospora sorghi
TGGTTGACCAGGGGCGATCGGTGGGTCTCGACCTTCGTAAAGAGTGCTGGTCGACGTGATTTTGTCCGTGTTACCAATATCGGTGACAAGCCGCTGACACTGGACAATAACACTATTGTCGGCATGTGGTTAGCAGAAGGGAAGGTACCAAGGAAGATGGGGTTCGTCTCGATTGGGTCGAGGCGGTATGTCGAGTGGCAAAACCTGGCGTACCAATCGACCACCGATCTTATCAGCGATGATGGGTCGGTGGAAGAGGATACCTCACCTTTAGTGTAAAGACCAAGTTATGTCACCCCAAAAAAGATGTTGGTCCGAAGAAAGGCGCCGCAGTCACCAGGAACGGTGGACCATCAAGTAGACAAGCCGAGGCTAGTCAACGTGGTGTCAGCACAAGACCAGGCTACAGCGGAGAAAGAAACGGAAGAAGGGGAACATGAAATTGCTAGGTCGGACCATGACGGTATTCCTAATCAGACCGATATCAGTGAAGGACAGCCCGTCGATCAAGACCAGGGGCGTTCAGCCGGTCCAGATGGTCTAGGTGATATCGCCCCAGAAGATGAACAATTCTGTATACATGAAGGCGGGGAACAGTACATTCAGGAGATGGAAAGCCAGATGGAAGTCCTCCCTGAAGTGTCTGCCGACTCTCCCGAAGTTACAATGGATGATTTACAAGTGGGTGATCAAGACCTTAACAGTCCAGACCAGATCGAGCAGTTGAAGAATATCATATGGAAGAAAAGACATCTGCTGATCGGAAAGGGCAATGCCTTACCACCTGCAGCCCGTGGTGCGATTTGAGATATTGACGTGGGAGATGCCAAGCCGATTGCTCAGCGATGTCGACGCGTGGCGCCACAGTACCGGGAAAAGCTTTCTTATCTTATCAAAGGACTGTTGGCTACCAATATTATTAGACCGTCGACCTCGCCATGGGCCTCGACGATCGTAATTGTTATCAAGAAGAACGGCGTCGACATTAGGTTGTGCATCGACTATCGGCTGGTAAATCGGTTAACTAAACTTATGGTGTACCCGATGCCGCTGATAGTGATTTGTTGGAAGACCTGGACAAGACCTTGTGGTATTGTTCGCTGGACATGGCAAGTGGATTTTGGGTGGTCTCGATGACTGATCGAGCCCGTGAGATTTCCGCATTTGTGACACCGTTTGGTCTTTTCGAGTGGAACCGTATGCCGTTCGGTCTGAAGAACGCACCCCAGATCTATCAAAGGTTGATAGACAACGCAATGTACGGACACTTCAAAATCAGGACCGATCGGGACCCTGCCGAAAGTTATGATGTGTTTACAGAGGGTGAACCCGATCGGGAAAGAAGACCGTCCGTTCTAGGGAGGCGGTCGTACATCGACGACATTCTGATACCTGCCTCTTCATGGAACGATCTGTACGAGAAGGTTGAACGATTGTTGGAGACATGCGACCGCTGGAACCTATCTATCAGCGCCATAAAAAGTTTTTGGGGTATGTCCAAGGTCGCCTATTTAGGTCATATGGTCTCGAACAATGGTCTAGAAGCTAATCCTAAGGACCTGGATTCGCTAAGCAACCTCCCGTTTCCCAAGTCTCTGAAGGCAATGCAGTCCTTCCTAGGAAGTTTAAACTACTACAGCCGCTTCATCGAAGATTTTGCTATCTACGCGGCTGTGTTGTATGAGCTCCGGGAAGTGGACTACCGTATGTTGCGCGAAGAGGACCGGGCAACTTTACATGGGGGCGCCGACTCTGGTCTTGTTGAAGATTGTCCGCAAGTGGAAGCCGAAGACCATATGAAGCGTGCAAAGTTTGCTTTTGGTATGTTGAAGGATAAGATGGTGACGGCACCGATTTTGAAGCATTTTGATCCCGAAAAGGTCCCGACCATTATTGTATATGCTAGTCAGTGGGCCATTTTGGCCACTCTAGTACAAGATCATGATGGTGTGTACCATCCGGTGACGTTCACGAGCAGAACGCTGAAGCCAAATGAAGTGAACTATGGAATTGTCGAGAAAGAAGTTCTGGCGTTGCTACGAATTCTGGATGTGTGTTACAACCTGCTGGTCGGCCGACCTATAAAGGTCCTGTCAAGACGGTTTACTTTGGCCTGACTATTATCAGCCAATGGGATAGACGGACGTCTAGGCAGATGGTCGGCGGTCTTGTCGCAGTGGACCCTCGAGTTCGTTAAGTGCACCAGGGGCGAGGAAGTGATATTGGGCACATTAGCTGCCAGTATCACCCTTCGGTCTGAAGTGGACGAGGCATTGATAGCGATTGCCCCGAGGAAGCAACCTCAGCAGTCAGTTTCGAGACCGCCACCGACCGTCGGTCATGATGAAGAGCTCTTGGTCTTAAGTTTTGACGGATCAGCAAGCGTGAAGAAGAAGGTCGGCGCCTATAGTGCCATAGTGTGGAAGTTGCCACAATGGTCTATAGTTGCAGCCGCTGCTGATTTACACCGGATATTACGGTTAACGAGGCGGAGTACCGAGGTCTACTTCTATGTCTGGACCTGCTGTCGTCGCAAGAGAAGGGGCGAGTCATCATATGTGGTGACTCCAACCTAGTAATCAGGCAGGTCACCGGAGAGATCGACTGCAAGGCCCCACGACTAAGGACGCTAAATGATCGGGTAATGAAGGCATTGAAAGACCATCCCAACCACGAGCTGTTGCACGTGAAACGGGACTGGAACAGAAGCGCCGACTACCTCGCGACCAAGGCCATGCGAGACCAGACCGGGGCTACGATCACCGAGGAGGCCGTTCTTGATGAATTGATGAATATAAACAGGCTCCCCGAGGTGATCGGACCCAAGAACGCTCCGGACCAGGTGCATGTGATGGTAGAAACTAGACCGAAAGCTCGGAAGTCCCACCAACCGTTCCCGAAGGAACGGTTGAGTGAATCTGTTGTGCAACGACTAAGGGCAGAACGGATCCGCAAGGCGCAGGACGAAGAAGAATGAATTGTGAATTTGAAGACCTACCTGCGCGGTGAATTGTCTATGTTGACGAATGGTCAAGCGAAAGAATGTGCCAAGATCTCAGACAGTTACGAAGTGGATGAGGATGGTTTACTATATTACTGCCGCGATGCCGACCAAGACAGTGCAGACCGGGACAGATTGGCTAAATTGGTGATACCTGAGTTGCTGCAGCCGGATGTCCTCCATCACTACCATGTGAGTCTAGAAGGGGGACATCAGGGCATAGGCAGAACGTATCACAAGATCAGGTCCCACTTTCACTGGAGAGGTCTTTTCCGAAGTGTACAGAAATATGTGGGTTGTTGTACGGATTGCGAGACCGGAAAGGGTAGACCGGTAATCAAGGGGCGATCGCCCGGAAATATCGAAGCTACCTACTCTGTCATAGTGATGGACCATATACCGTCGCTGCCTAAATCGACATATGGCAATACTAAGTTGTTGATCTGGGTAGACCTGTGCACCGGTCTAGTTATTGCGAAGGCAAGTGAGTCCCGGTCTGCCGATCAGATCGCCAAAAGTTACGAAGAATGCGTGTTCCAAAGGTTCGGCGCCAGCGGGGTCATCAGACACTACCGAGAACCCGGTTTCATGGCCGAGGTGTTCCGGTCGTTAACAATATGCTGGGCCAGAAACAGAGCGCGACGATGGCATATCGTCCGCAAGCGAATGGATCGGCAGAACGTATGGTACAAACTATTACAATAGCAATCAAGATGTACGTTGCCGATCCAGACCAGCGCGATTGGGACGAATACGCAGAAAGGCTGGTGTTTGCACTCAACTCGTCGACCGATCGGGTCCGAGGAGAAACGCCTTTTTATCTTGCGTATGGATGGGACCCCCGGTCCACTCTTGAAGCCTCGATACCTATTGGCTGCACTCGGACCCGCGATCGTGATGCTCGACGTTGGCGCATGCAGGTCCAGAAACATTACCAGCATGCAAGAGAAATTGTCAACGAAAAGTTACGTCAAGCTACACAAGACCGGGCAGACCGGAACAACGACCAGGTCCAACCCCACGGTATAGAACCAGGGTCGAGGGTATGGTTGTACCTATACCGAGTGAAGGAGGGCTATGCGAAGAAGCTGGCTCACATGTGGCACGGTCCTTTCCGTGTTTCCGATCTGATTGGTGAACACGCTGCCCGTCTAGTAACAACCGGCACGGACTACAGGGTCTTCCCGATCGTACATGTGTCCAAGTTAAAACTGGTCCGAGAATTTCCTGATCGTCCCAAAATGCCCTGTCTAGTAGACGAGGCAGAACGGTTTGATTTCGATGAAGCATTACTGCCGGAGGACAGTTGGGAACGACCGCTGGAGAAGGACGAATTTGAAGTGGAAAAGGTCTTAGATGTCCGATCGGTCAAGAAGACCAGGTTCGGCCGGACCCACCGAGAATATCTGGTCCGATGGAAGGACCATGATGAAACAACTTGGATCGATGAGTCCGACCTGAACTGTGGAGCACTACTACGAGAGTTCGAACGGGACCGAGTCAGTCGGAACCGTTTCGCAGTGATGCAGACCCGTGAAGACCAAGACCAAGACATGCAGTAGCATCGGTCTTCCCGACCGGTGTGAAGAGGTGGAAGGATTTGTGCCTCGTGTATTGTGTATTGTGAATATGTGACGAATTGGAATAATGGAGTGACAAACGTGGATTGTTTTCTCGCGATGTAAGTGGAGCGGTTGGTGATAACGTGTCTAGTGCAACTCTGGAGAAAGTGGTGGAATTAGCTCAAGTGATTTGATGACTGAACATGTGAAAAAGAACGATGATATATATTAAGTGTTATATGGTCGACTACTTACGACCTCACTCGCCATAACCCCACAGACGGCCGACGGTCAACGACGGATGCTTTTCAACTTGGTCCTGGTACTGGTTACGCCAAGGTTCTTGTTGGTCTAGTTGGACCAAGCATCCTTGAGGTCCAAGACCGGTGTAGTGCACCCAAGACCGGGGTACCATGTGCCACCGTCATCCAGCAGCCGGGTCCTCTCGACGCGATGCCGCGGCATATGAAGTACAACTGGATATAAGAACACATCGACGTCGCACTCGTGGGCCAGCATCCCGTCCAAAACATATTGGCACAGGGACTGCCAGGCCTCACCCGCTCTGATCCGACGCCGCTTGCGCTTGTTCTTGATGGTCGCCAATCCAGGGTCTTGCCGAACTCGTTCCGGGGGAAGCACCAGATAGTGGGATGCCTCCCAGATGTCTTAAGCGTGAGTCTTGTTAAAACATTTCAACCGACCCATGAAAGCACTGGCCCAAGGAGTCGAGTGGAAGATGAACCCCAGCTTGGGATGCTCGAAAATCTTCCACGGCTCGTCAGCGTACAATCTGGAGATCTGTGCCGACGTGATCAAGTCCGGCCGCCATTCCGACGCGGCAGGAACTTTCTTCGCCGGCGGGAAAATCCAATGGTCTGGACGAGAGAAAGACCGGTCCAGGAGTTGCTTGGTCAGGGTGGACCGGCGTAAACAAACGATCTGCCCTGGCGACCACGGCAAAGTAGTCCTCACGCGTTAGTGGCGGAAGGGAAGAACTGTCGATTTCCACGTTGGCCAACAAAGCATCTTTGTAGAGCTTGGACGTCCCATGCAAGACCGTAGGTGTTGGCTTTGTCGACGCATGGGGTGGTAGAACGCCACCATGCGGACCGGTCTTCTTGGTCTGCTCCGAAGTCGATGCAACTTGAACAAAAATTTCATGTGGACTTGTTCGCGACTTGGTCGGGATGGGGACAGCAAACTCCGAATCACCGGAGTCTTCGCCGGAGTCATCCCAGGACGAGACCTCTGAATACTTGGCACGGTCAGCACCGGCGGTCGAGGGCGCTTGATTTTTGGCGATGTTACTGTCGTCATCCTCGTCCGAGCTTGGGCCCATGAGAACCGCCTGCGTCTTGGCTCGCTTATGGGGAGCCGCACGCTTCCCTTCGAGTTCAGGGTCGCGCGCTTTGCCCCGCGCCCTCGAGCTACCCGGCGCGTCCGCGCGCTTCTTTGATTTGTGTGGAATTTCGGGCTGGAGAATTTCGGCCAATGAACGGCCTTGGTCTTGGTCCCGGTGTAGGTCCACCAAGGCAGCCGACGCAGACCGGTCTACGCTGGAGGCAGCAACCGGATGCCGACGAGGACGCAACAGGTCAACCAAGCGCTGATGACATTCTTTTAATACCTCCCGACGACCGTTCGCTGCCTGCGTCCAATCGTTCGACTTGCGTTCACAAGACCGGACCTCCTTGGTCTGGTCTTGAATCGAAATTCGGAGCTCGGTGAGACGCCTCTCGAGATCGTCGCTTTGAACACTCAACGTGGTCTGGTCCAGCAGGCCTTCCGCTTGCTGCTGTTGGACCAGCACAAGCTGCTCCCGGAGATGAAGCTGATGAGCTTCCAAGCGGGTAAGCTTGTTGCGCGCGGTTATGAGCCTAGTCAAAACCTGACGCAGCTGGAGGTCATGCGTGTTCGACTGCCGATAGGCGGCAAGCAGGACATTGATCGCCTTGCTGATGGCAGGAGGTATACGGGCTGGAGGTATACGTGCTGAAGACAAACGAAGGTTATAACAGGTCCAAGGTGAAGACCGGACATGCATGCTTACGTTGTGTCGCCTGTTGAGCAATCTGCTCCTGGAGACGTGCGATCTCTTTAAGTGCGTCTTGCAATTGCGCGACGGTCCCGGTCTGATGCCCTGCCGATGTCTGAGGTGCAGTAGAACGATGGGAGCTGCCAGACCGGACCTACCGGACGGGCGAAGTGACATGCGATGACGTGGTATGCGAGGTGCCTACAAGAACGGTCGTTAAGGAAATGCAAGAAGGTCAAGTCCAGCAGTGCAAGTACCTGGAACGGATGAAGAAGATGGTTGATCCATGTCGGAAAAGTTTGAATGACCAAGGTTTAACTGAATTTGATGGACGAGGTCAGACCGTTGTCGTTGTGCGACACAGTCTGACTCAGGGGCGGCTGTGGAGAAGCGTGCCCGAAATTTGGCACACTTCTGGTCAAGTTTCGTCAAGGCATTTGGTCTAATTTCGGATTGGCTTAAACAAGGGGGGATTTTCAGCCTATCAGACTCAAGAAGTGTCAAGAACGCAAGTTCTGGTGAGTCACCCGACTTTGTTTTTTATACATATTTTTGTGGGGGTACATTTAAGGACTATAGGGTAGTAGTATTTTAGTTGTGGTTTTACCTTTTAGGACAGAGGTTATACCTTTAAGTAAGGAAATCTTTTAGCTTTCGGATAAGTGGCTGAAACCTCTTCTGGTCTTGGTTCACACCACAGCTAGGGGTCGCCGTTCTTCCCTTTTCGTACACTAGTCGCCTCCGCCCGCCGCGGAGTGTTTGGGGGCAGAGGGTCGAATTATCCCCTCTCGCCCATTGTACCCGGTCTGGACGCGCCGCACGCGCACTTTGGCCCACCGGAAGTCCCTCCACGGGAGTACGATTTGGCGATCTCAACACCTCAACTCAAGTACGTTTGAAACGTGCTATTCACTGGATTGGTCTTTACGTGGAGATATCGTTTGTGGGGTTTCACGGGCATATTGGGTCTTCACGTGGACATATTGGCTCATTGTAACATTGGTTGTAGTTTAGACCGGTTTTGGTCTTATTTCGTATTGGTCAGGGGCTAGACCGGAACGGTCGGTCTACCCTCTATTATTTCGTATTGGTCAGGTCTTGATCGTTTGGACGATCGACCTATTGGAAGTTATCTCTTGGAAGTGTTTTTGGTCTGTTTTGTCTGGGGTGTAGAGTTCCGCCCCAGAGATACCTACCCAGATCGGTCTTCTATATTCAAGACCGCTTCGATCCAATCTGCGATCCCGATCCACCGAGTGTGTAACTAGCCCATTCCATCGGGTACACAAGGTGAGATGGACACTAAACAATCGGACCAAGTGGGTTCTGATGACGACCGGTCGTCTGCTTGCAGCGGACGATCGGACCAGATCTCGAGTGGTGGTCCGCGGAGTACCCCCTCCGAAAGTTGGAAGGCTGGGCGCGATGGTGGTAGTCAGGTTATCGATGCTAATGTTTTCGATTTCGAACTTGACTCCACCACACTGACCATGCGTCCTTACGGACAGCGACAAAGTCGCCTCTTCTCTCGCAACGGATGGCCCGTTGGATCTCCTTCTTTGCGGAGTACGACTTTGAGGTTAAGTATAAACCTGGCAAGCAGAACGTGCTTGCGGACGCGTTATCGCGTCGTCCCGATTACGAGCTCGCTCACGAGACATTCGTCACCACGTCTGTGGTAGATCTCATACGCCAGGCGTATGAGAAAGACCCTCAATGTACGGAGCTTATCCGCGCGTTAGGTTAAAAGGGTCTTGGCTCGTCTGAGACAACCCTGTCAAGTCAAGATAGAGCTCGGTTACACCGTTACATGTACTGTGACGGTCTGATATTTTATAGCACGAGCGCGGAGGACACTCCGCGGGTGGTAGCTCCTCATAATGAGGAACTGAAGTACAGAGTCCTCTTTGAGGCACATGACGCCCCTACCGGGGGTCATTTAGGTCGGGATAAGACCTACAGCGCTTTAAGCGCTTTGTATTGGTGGCCCAATATGTATAAGTTGGTCTGTGCGTATATACGCACCTGTGAGACGTGTCAAAGGGTTAAACCCTCTGAAAGTTCAGCTGCGCCTTTGGCGAGCTTATCGGTTCCAACGGAGTGTTGGAAATCCATTAGCATGGATTTTATCTTCGGTTTTCCGAAGGATAAGGCCGGGAACACCGGCATATTGGTCTTTGTAGACCGTTTGAGCAAGATTGCTCACCTGGAGGCGGTGCCAGAGTCCATAGATGGACAAGGAATAGCAAAAGTGTTCCTAGACCGTGTCTTTCGACAGCATGGTATACCCGATTCCGTTGTGTCGGATCGGGATCCCCGTTTTACGGGACAGTTCTGGGGAGCGTTGTTCAAGGTGCTAGGCACCAAGCTCCTCATGTCCACTGCGGATCATCCGCAGACGGACGGTCAGACGGAACGCGTTAATCGCGTTGAGGAGGACATTCTCCGGATTTTATGTACGGATTCTCCAGAGAGTTGGAGTGAGATGCTTCCGATGGTTGAATTTGCTATCAACAATTCGGTACATACATCTACGGGGTTTACCCCGTTTTACGTGGACGGATAAGTGAATCCGAGGGTTCCGTTGACGCCACGTGTGTGTGTGGGCCAGGGCTTGAGGGGGGAGGATTCCTCGATGTCAGCCCTGTATCTGTGCGAAAGCACATCGATAAGTTCTTATCGACGCGCCTTAGTGTCTTACGACACGTCTGCGATGCCATGGCGGAAAGCCAAGACAAGCAGAAGGAGCAAGCTGACCGAAAGGGGCGGCGTAATAAAAAGGTATACAGAGTAGGAGAAAGTGTTTTATTAAACGCTAAAAATCTTCCTACACATGCAGTTTCCAACGTGTTGAAGAATAAACTGCGCCCCAGGTTTGTGGGACCCTTTAAGGTGTTAGCCCAAAATGGCTTGTCGTACACCTTAGACATCCCGAAGGCGATGCGTACGCATCCATCCTTTTATGTGGGTATGCTTAAGCCATACCAGAACCCGGAGGCGGGTCCCCTCGCAGAGGAGGGTGAGAAGCCGAATAGCCGAAAGGCGCGACAGGTCGGAACATCTCCGACAGGGTTGAAATACGACCCTGAAGCTCCGCAACGAGAGAATCGAGAGAGGCAAGGCGCCCCTCGATGCGTTCATTCGCACTCCCTTCGTTGCGGAGTCCCTCCTGAGCATCTTGGATGCGACGGCTGTGACGATCACAGCGCTCGTGGAAGTCACGCCGCAATAGCGCGACCCCCTCCTCCAGTGCTCGATACGGAGGGTACTCCACATTACCATGTGGAACGCCTGATGTGATGGCACGACGCCATCACCGGGGTGAGACCCAGTACCTGGTGAAGTGGAAAGGGTATCCACATTCCCAGAGCTCGTGGGAGTACGAGACTCCCCTGCGGAAGGATTGCCGTGACGTCGTTGACTCTCTTGAGCCTGATAATCCCACCGAGAGTCAGCGATCAAAGGGGATGAAGAAGCCCCTTCACTCCCAGTAGTTGGGAGTTCGCCGGAGGCAGATGCTGTGCTTGCATTGCTCTCCGGCACCACATCGAGAGCAGAGCGCGTATAATAGGAGGCAGGCAATTGCCCTTGCGCTTTGGCCTGAGCATAGGCCAAGCGTAGCGCTCTCTATACCCTAACGTCCTGTTCGGAAAAGCTGTTGTACAGCGCATCGAAACTGGGGAGGTGTTTCTCCCTTTCCACCCAGGCGCGGAACGCCTGTTCTGCGTCTTCGACGCTTTCTTCCCTCAGGAGAACAAACGGAATCTCGCGGAGAACATCCACGAGGGAACCGCGTGCCTGTTTCCCGAGGCGCGTCCGGTAGGCCTTAACGGAATAATGTTTAGGCGTTAATAGTCGGGCCCGGAGTTGGTTCCGATGCGCAATTTCACGCGATAGGATAGCCGCTGGCCCAGGGGTATAAGAGGCTAAGCCTCTCTTGACCGCGTTCTTAGCCCTCTTTTGAGGGTCGCGAGTTCCCTTACGTGCCCGTCCGGCCTCTTGAACCAAGGACGGTTCATTGGTGTTGGTTGCCTGTGGCAACCTGGAGGTATCACCCCTAGTGGGTAACGGTGGCGCACGAGTTAGTGCGTTCTCTCCACGTGTGGGAATGGGTTGGATGACTGATAGCGCCGTTTGGCGCTATCAACATGGCCAGCCGTTGGGGAGAGCTCCCCAAGGGCGTCCACTTCCGAGCCGTCGGAATAGTTTGCGTCCATAGCACCGCTGAGGGTGTACAATGGACAGCCAGAGGTACTGGCGTTGGAGTTCTCCAACAAAATTTTGATTATTGCGTAAGCAATAGTCTTGATGGGGGAGGATGTAACGGGGTTACATTCGGGTAACACTGAGTGTTGGTGTACATTGGTACACCACGGTTGAGGCCAGTATTGGCCGGGTTGAAAGGTTTCGAACCTTTGGTTATTTTAACCAATCAGGGCATGGGCCCTTGGTGTGGTGGTGTCAGCCATCCACGTGTCAGGACACAGGTGTGTACACTACATTTTAGCTAGGTATGAATTAGGAATATTTTACTTAGTGTTACATATAGTTTATATTATTTTCAATAATTACATATTAAATATATATTCAGTTTACTTTCCACTCCGTAGTACAGACGCACGACCTCGACCGGTCGTGCGTGTAGTGAGTGCCGTAGCGTAAGAGGAGCCCTCCCCTTAGCTACACCCTTTGTAAGGGAGCCTTGCCGTTAAGGCACTAGTACAGGCTAGAGTAAACAAACCCGGGAATCTTGGCCCCGAGTAGGAGAGCTCTCTCCTACTAAGCCCTTAATAAGGGCGTATCGGCTAAGTAGCGGCGAACGCCGCTTTAAGGGAAGCCTTCCTCTGTGTGCTAGCCGCACCGTGCGTATACGCACCGGATACACTTATAAAAGGGATTAGTAAGAGAGAACTCTCTTACTTGGGGCCAAGATTCCACTTTGGTTTACCAGTTAGCACAAGCTAATGCCTTAACACAAGGCTCCCTTAATAAGGGGGTATCTAAGAGAAGAACTCCCCTTACGCTACTACACTCACTGCGCGCGCGACCGGTCGAGGTCGTGCGTCCTGTAGTCTTTTGAGTGAAATGTAAACTGAATGTATATTTAATATGTAATTAGCCTAAATTAATTTAAACAAATGTAAAATATATGTAATACTAAGTAGAACTTACTATATTCGTACCTAGATAAAATGTAGTGTACCCCACCTGTGTACTAAAAGGTGGCCGGCTGCCACGCCTCCACCAAGGGCTCCAGCCCTGATTGGTTAAACTAACCAATACGTCCAAACCTTTTGGACCGGTCAATACTGACCCCAACCGTAGTGTACTCACGTACACCACATACTAAATGTAACCAGAATGTAACCCTGTTACATCCTCCCCCATCAAGGCTATTGCTTACGCAATAAATCAATTTAGTTGGAGAACTCCAACTGCCAGAACCACTGGCTAACCATGAGCATCATTAGTGGTGCTGTGGATTCTCCTCAATAAGAGGAGGTAGACTATTCCGAGAACTCGGAGTTGGATGCCCTTGGGGATATCTCCCCAAAGGCTGACCGCTCCGACACCGCCGAACGGCGATGTCGGCAGCCTTATTCGTTCTCCGCACGTGGGGAAAATGCACTTACTAGTGCGCCACCCCTGCCAATGTCGGATGATACATCCGGATCTCCGAAGACGATCATCACCAATGAGATGGACGCAGCTCAAGAAACCCAACTTGCCGCACAGGCACGAAGGGCTGCGTTACGCGCCCCCAAACGCCCGCCACGGGCGGCATATAATTTTGACTGTCCTCGTGACCTCCCAAAGTGGGCTAGGACCATGGTACGGAATGGTGGTAGTATTCTATACTCCTGGACCTGCGGCTGCACAGCCGTATGAACGTGAACGCCGGCAGAACTCCGGGAACAACTGCTCTCGCAGAAGCAGTTCACCGGCGTCTCATATCGAGAGCGCCTCGACAGGCAGGCACATGGTGCCCCTGTTGAGAACCTCAGCGAGGTCCCTATCGTTCTTTTTCCCGGCGAGACTGCCGAAGATGCGGAAAAGAAATTCCGCGCTTGGGCGGAAGAGGATAAACTCCTCACTAGCTTCACTCATCTGTACAACAGCTATTCCCCCCGTGACGTTCGGTTGGAGAGGAAGTTGCGCTTGGCGATTGCCAAAGCCAAAGCGATGAGGCAATTACGTGCCCCTTATTGCACGCGCTACGCCAGCGCCCCTGCCCCCACCGCGGTGCAAGAGGACATTGTGAGCGCCACATCTGCCTCCGGCGAACTCCCAACTACTGGGAGTGAAGGGGCTTCTCGCGCCCCTTTGGTCGTTGACCCGCAGCGGGATTCTACGCTCAAAGCGTCAACTACGTCACTGCAATCCTGCCGTAGGGGAGTCTCGGACTCCCACGAACTCTGTGAGTGTGGATAACCCTTCCACTTCACCAGATACTGGGTTTGATCCCGATGATGGCGTCGCGCCATCAGACGCTCCACATGATAATGTGGAGTACCCTCCGCATCGAGGAGGTCGCGCAATTGCGACATGAGATTTTTAAGCGCTGTTATCGACACAGCCGTCACATCTATGATGTCCACGAGGGACTCCGCGATGAGTGGGATGCCACTGAACGCTTCGATAGGCGGCTTGCCTCTCTCGAGACGACCGTTGCGCAACTTCGTGGTCGCATTTTAGCCCTGTCGGGCTTCCTCTGCCCTGCCGTGTCTTACGGCTCTTATGGATATTCGCCTTACCAACCCCCTCCAAGAGGATACCCGCCTCAGGGTCCTGGTATGGCTTAAGCATACCCACATAGAAGGTTGGATGCGTACGCATTCGGGATGTCCAAGGTATACGACAAGCCCTTTCGGGCTAGTACCTTAAAAGGACCTACAAACATGGGGCGCAGTTTATTCCGCAACACGTTGGAAACTGCATGTGTAGGAAGTTTCTTAGCGTTTAATAAAACACTTTCTCCTACTTTGTACACCTTTTTATTACGCCGCCCCTTTCGGTCAGCTTGCTCCTTCTGCTTGTCTTGGCTTTCCGCCATGGCATCGCAGACGTGTCGTAAGACACTAAGGCGCGTCGATAAGAACTTATCGATGTGCTTTCGCACAGATACAGGGCTGACATCGAGGAATCATCCCCCCTCAAGCCCTGGGACACACACACGTGGCGTCAACGGAACCCTCGGATTCACTAATCCGTCCACGTAAAACGGGGTAAACCCCGTAGATGCATGGACAGAATTGTTAATAGCAAATTCGACCATCGGAAGCATCTCACTCCAACTCTTTGGAGAATCCGGACATAAACTCCGGAGAACATCCTCCACAACGTGATTAACGCGTTCCGTTTGACCGTCCGTCTGCGGATGATCCGCAGTGGACATGAGGAGCTTGGTGCCCAGCACCTTGAACAACGCTCCCCAGAACTGTCCCGTAAAACGGGGATCCCGATCCGACACAACGGAATCGGGTATACCATGCTGTCGAAAGACACGGTCTAGGAACACTTTGCTGTTCATTGTCCATCAATGGACTTTGTAACCGCCGCCAGGTGAGCAATCTTGCTCAAACGGTCTACAAAGACCAATATGCCGGTGTTCCCGGCCGTATCCTTCGGAAAACCGAAGGTAAAATCCATACTAATGGATTTCCAACTCTCCGTTGGAACGGACGAGCTCGGCAAAGGCGCAGCTGAACTTGCAGAGGGTTTAACCCTCTGACACGTCTCACAGGTGCGTATATACGCACCGACCCACTTATACATATTGGGCCACCAATACAAAGCGCTTAAAGCGCTGTAGGTCTTATCCCGACCTAAATGATCCACGATAGGGGCGTCATGTGCCTCAAAAAGGACTCTGTACTTTATTCCTCATCATGAGGAACTACCACCCGCGGAGTGTCCTCCGCGTTCGTGCTATAATATAGCAAACCGTCACAGTACATGTAACGGTGTAACCGAGCTCTAGCTCGACTTGACAGGGTAGTCTCAGACGAGCCAAGTCCCTTTTAACCTAACGCGCGGATAAGCGCCGTACACTGTGGGTCTTTCTCATACGCCTAGCGTATGAGATCCACCACAGACGAGGTGACGAATGTCACGTGAGCGAGCTCGTAACCGGGGCGACGCGATAACGCGTCTGCAAGCACGTTCTGCTTGCCAGGTTTATACTTAACCTCAAAGTTATACTCCGCAAAGAAGGAGAGCCAACGGGCCATCCGTTACGATAGATGAGGAGACTTTGTCGATGTCCGTAAGGACTCATGGTCAGTATAAACCACGAACGGCTTTGAGCCGAGTAGGTGAACCCTAAATTTGACAAGAGCATACTTCATTGCAAGTAGCTCCTTGTCATGAACGGAATAGTTCCGTTCTGCAGCTTTAAGCTGCCTCGACTCAAACGCAATCACTCGTTCCCTTCCTTCATCGTCTGTTTGTAACAAAGCACATCCGATTGCGAAATCGGAGGCGTCGCAGACGAAACTAAATGGTTTCCCAGAATCTGGGAGAGCAAGAACGGGAGATTTCAACAAGCTCTCCTTTACCGCTTCAAAAGCGTTTTGGTGCTTGGTTTCCCACCACCAATCAACTTCCTTCTTAAGAAGGTCGGTTAATGGCTTCGCCATTTCAGCGTAGTTCTCGCTTACTTGTGGAGATATTTGGCTAATCCAAGCCACTTCCGTAAATCCCTAAGATTTACAGTCGAAGGCCACTCCACAATGGCTTTCACCTTCGCGGGATCCGCCCGCACTCCATCCTTACCGATGAAGCATCCGAGGAAAGGAATTTCCTCAGCACCAAAGATACACTTGGATGAGTTTGCATATAAATTATGCTCTAGCATACATTCGAGCACTGCTCGAAGGTGTATAAGGTGCGTCTGAACATCAGACGAGTCGCCTTCCGCGCGACTATGAACGAATATATGGTCGAGGTACGTCTGAGAGTACTTTCTATGAGGGGGGAGGGTTGATTCACCAAGCGATTAAAAGTCGCTAGCGCATTCGAAAGCCCCTGTGGCATAACAAGCCACTACCACAGCATGCCACTAGGCGTGATGACCGCTGTAAGCGGAATATCGGATACTCGCATGAGCACCTGATAATACCCGTCCACCAGATCTAAGGCACTGTACACCGTACAACCCGCCATATTGTTCTGGAGGACATCCTTCCGAGGAATCGGAGTCTGCATGGGTACTGTAGCTGCATTCAGCTTGTTGTACCCATGCACAATGCGCCACTTTCCGTTCGGTTTACGAACGCAAAAAGTGGGAGAAGAATGGGGAGACTTGCTCTCCTGTACCATCCCTGCCTCTTCTTTCCCCTTGAAGAATGCGTCGATGACGTCGCATTGCTCCTTGGGGAGAGGCCACTGCCTCGTGACGCAGTATTTGGTTCCAGGAACCAAATAGATTTCATGTCAGACTCCCCGATCCGGTGGTAACCCCATCGGCGGGTTGTCACTAATGACATATCCCAATTCTTTCTGTAAGAAATGGTAAGGGTCCTCAGGATCCGCGAGGATCTTGAGACCGCTTCGGGCATTCAATGCCTGTTTGGTTTGCACAAAAACTGACTCGTCCATCGTGGATGAGGAGATCAACTCCTCTTCCGGACGTAATACGACAACCTCGTCGATTTCATATGCTTTCAAAGCAGTTTCAAATTCGTTGAAGGACATCTCCTCCAACGACAACAGTTCGCCTACCCCAGGCAACCGTTCCAGGCTTACGCCTTCTGTGACAACACCTGTCACACTATTCAGCATCCAATAGGACTGCTGACTACTGGCCTCGGGACTCATCCCGAGACCCAGATGGGGGGAGTCAATTTCCCCATCTATTGGAAACGCATCGCGCCTATCCACAGATGTCTTTACCTCTACCACCGGTGACCCGCCGGTCTTACCTAATACGGTGTGGTCGGAATCAATTCCGACGTGCGAATGAGACGAACTACGGGTCTCTCCGCTTGGAAGCGCCTCGCGCTTAACCACAGGGGTCTCTACCCCTACATGGAGTCGCAACATTCTCGCCTAACATGTCGTGGTCGGGAACCCCGACCTGCAGAAGAGACAAACCTCGTTTCTCTTCTCTAGGACGCACCTCGCGCTTAACATCAGAGGAATCCACCTCTACCACTGGCGACTCAGCAGTCTCGCCTATAACGGCGTGGGGATTAACCCCCCAATCCCCCTCGTCAAGGAACACTTCTTGACCTCATTGGGACTGATCATATCAGACATCCCAATCTCTGGCATCTCTCGCCAGAATCGCTTTTGCGATCGAGCAAAGGTGGGTTGATGACTCGCCAATGCTTCACCCGATCGCGGGTGCGTTGAGCCAATAGACTTAGACTTCCAGTCTATCCATGGATCGTGGCGTTCCAGCCACTTCATGCCCAGAATGAGGTCATACCTCGAGTCCAAATCCAGGACTAGGCAACGTTTTAAGCTGTCTAAGTCTGCAAACTTCATCTTAAGGTCAATCGAGACCTTGGGTACAGAGACCTGTACGCCCGTCGCTAGACGGACCGTGACAACGTCATCAGAAAGTGCCACTATGGCCTCGGCGTACAGCCGACTCTTCTCGACAGAAGCTCTTCTGACATAATTGTCAGACGCTCCAGAGTCTATCAAGACTCCAAGGCTTATCAAATCCTTTCAAGTCCGCAAGGACGACCAGCAAACATGGCTGGTACACCAACTCGGTGCTAGAAATCACGGTTTCCCTCGGGGCTTTGTGCCGTCGTCCCCTACCCTGGGGATTAACAGCACTGAGGGATCCCCCAGTAGGGCTCCCCGCACCTACTGGGAGCCGTCGTTTCCCGACGGCTTGGGCGAGGGCCTTTTTCCCTCCCTCGGACCTGGAAGTTTCGCGGACATCTGTTCCGCAGACGATCCTCACTTCCACACAGGAAGCAGCTTAGCGGACCATGCCGCCGCAGCATTGCAAGGAGCTCCGCTTCGAAGCTCTGCGAAAAGGAGTCAGAGTGACTCCTAGCGGAAGGTTTCTCTTCCGCTTCGATCTGACTAAGATCCATGGGTTCAGGACCCACCTTCGAGTAAGAAAGTTCCTTTCGGCGTTAAATGCCATCTTGAACCCCCCCAGGGATTGGGGTCGGCATCGGAAGAGCTCCGAACGTGCTGGCCCTTTTTTCAGACCTCCCATGAACACGAGAATGGACACATCGTCCGAATACGCTTTTGCATACATCCCTGCCAACAGGGTCTTAAGTTCTTGGATGTATGATTCCAAGTCCCTAGTGCCCTGACGGCACCTCAAAAACGCAAGCTGATTCTGGAAAACCAGATTGGGCGTAGCGTACATGTCCTTAAGCTTTCGCTTAAGGACTCCCCAGTTCGGAAACACCTCCGTGACCGAATCCGGACACGTTTATGCCCTTGTCCGGCTCTGCCCGTAAGATGGGTTAATGCAAGTCCCACTTGCAAGTGATCCTCGATCACACCCGCTGTGGTGAAGGCCGTTTTGACCTCGCGAAGCCACACATAAAGTGTAACTGGACTGATCCTGTTACAGGATTACACTGTAATTGCGAGGAAGCGCGCAATAGAATTAGGGCAGGATTAGTTGATAACAACTAATCCTATACTAGAAGTAAATATAAATATTTGCTTAGGTCTAAGAACGCAAAATTAATAGTGTTTATTTAATTTTATTTAATGGGTGGTTTAGAGGCTAATAGTATGGTACTACCAATTAATATAATAATATCAACTATTCAACTAACTGTACTATTAGTTAACCTGCAAGATTCGGTATCTATACCGAATCGACTTTTACTTCGTAGATTATAATAACTTATAATCTCTTATTTAAATTTCAGACAACGCGTCTGAAATTAAACTGTGATATTCTAACTTGAATATCAATTATGCAATGGCACCCCATTACATCACCCCCACTTAAGGTGGTTGTCCAATAATAATTCTTATTTTGGCCAATCATAGGTGGCACTTGTTGGTCGGAATTTCTCATTCACCAACTGATTGACCATCGACTCGATGGTCAAAGCACGCGGCGGCGCTCTAAAGATCGCTGCCGAAAACATTGAAGGAGCTTCTTCCTCCGCCTCAGCACTAGGTGCTGAGGTGTTGAGTGACAGCGGTGACGCTGCATTAGCAGCGTCAACTACGCAAAGGTCGGAAGACGTACCGTCTTCGACCACAGATGCTGCTAAGGCGGCATCTGGAAAGAAACAGGGAGATGTTGCTAATGCAACATCTCGCACGATGGCAACTTCCGAATGGCATGTTGCCAAGAGGGCCATGTTCGGAAGTTCTGACTCCGAACAAAGTGATGGGGGTACAGCTGTCCCCACGAAAGGATCTAGCGAGTCGAAAATCGCTAGTTGCTCATCGCCTAACAGCGATGATGACTCTGGTGTCGCTGTAAGCTATGACAGCGACAATGATTATCACAGGTGGTTACGGGAACGCAGCTCCCCACCTGGAGCAAGTACTTCTCCACGACGGGGTGATTTAACACCGGCGCGTGGTGTTGAAGCAGGCGGTGCTCCGCGTGCTAAGAGAGCTCGAACAGAAGCGTCGCCTGGCGCTTCTGAAGCGTATCATCGTACGGAACCACATGTTCCGTACAGAGTGGGGCTTTGGACCCCTGGATGGGCTATTGCCCCCAACAGTGGCGGTCACCGTAAGCGGGACTGCCAATATGCGTTGTTCGATATCAACGTGCTGGATGACTGCGAAGACATCCAGTCACGTCGATTCGATCGAAGTACAGACGATAGACGTCTGTACTTTATTGACCTCTTTTTCCAGGTTCGATATTATTCGAGCCGGAAAGGGTCAAGGAGGAACAGGGACGATAAAGACGCCCTGACTCAGAGTTGGAACGCTTTTGTTGACAACTACAGCAAAAGCCCAGATGATTACGTGAGTAAAGTTCACGTAATGCGCGAGCGCTTTTTAAAGCACTCGCGAAGAGGCAAAATGGAATACATCCATTATGCTTGCATCAAAGAAGGGTTAAAGTGTGGTGTCCCTTCTCACCTCGTTTGCCCGCGGTGTACGCAGGGCGCTACTCGTCTATCAGAGGAGGAGTTGCGGGGGTACGGTGGTTTTTCCGTACCCGCCGAAATTCAGGGTTTAATTGATACCCTGAATGCATCAACACCTACTGTTGATGCTACTTCGCATTATGAGTTTGAGACTTCTTCTCAAACTCAGTCAAAAGGTCTGGGGCGTCGGCCCACAGAACCTCAATTGGCTCCCAAAAGTCGAACTCTTGGGGATATCCCAGCCAGCGTACCAAGTACTCGGTACGCTGCTCCTTCTTCGAAGGAACCGAGCACTTCGAGATCAAGCGCTCGAGGATATATCGCTTGTTCCCCTGATTATCAATCAGGGGCGGAGGAGGTTGAGAATTCCCTCGCCGTTGTTGTTGCGGAGCATGGTTCTTTGCTCCGCAAGCTCGAGGAGGGTTATTCCTCCTTGAGCAGCGATATGTCTCACTGTGTGAAGTCATATCGGTCTCTTCGCGAGGATGTCCGCGACATCCTCGGGGCGCACACTGCCCTCCAGCAGAAGAATGATCTTCTGTACATTGAGCTTTCCCGCTATAAGGGAGAGCTCGATCGGCGCACTGCTGATCTTGAGCAGTCGAAGGCGGAGGTAAGGACTCTCCGCTCTGCTCACCAACGGCTGGAAGCCGATTACAAGTCTCTCTTGGGAGACTTGGAGAACCACGGTATCTTCCGTGGTTCTGCGTCTCGTCGTAAGACGAAGACGAGTGATACGGCTTGAGCCGCCCAACATAGAATGTTGGGTGAAGCCGCATTGCTGTGGGAATGTCTAAGGTATAGGCATTCCCCCTAATCTCTTGGACCTTGAAAGGTCCAATGTACTTAGGAAGCAACTTCCGTGTAGGGAAGTTGCTTATTGCATGTGTAGGCAATTGGTAGTACTTAATAATGCCAATTCACCTTTCAGAAAGGAGTTTTTGTTATTCCTTCCTTGTTTGTCTGCATTTTGCTTCTGCTTATCGAGGCAAGTGCATCTTTTATATAGCGTATTACAGCTTGGCGCTGTAATAATAATTCATCTACTGCTTTATCAGCAGTCGGTGCATTGTCCTCGTTGTCTGCAGCCATTGCTGCAGACACATATTCATCGTATGCAGCTTCAGTTTCAATTGAAGCTGCTTCCGCTTCTACTGTACTTTCAGTAGAAGGGCCATCGTTTTGTTTCACAAGTTGCAGTCGCAACTTGCGCATTGACTCGCTCAAAATTTGAGCGGGTCCCTCCCCCGCTTAGATTTGGCGTACCGCCAAGTAAAGCTGGGGTTCGTGGATGCCTTAAGGCATTCACGTAGAACGGTGTATGCTTAGTTGAAGCATGCACCGAATTGCTAATCGCAAATTCAGTGAGTGACAGGTAATCACTCCACTGTTCAAAGGCATGTGCGTATGATCGCAACATGTCTCCGAGAACGAGGTTAACTAGTTCCGTCTGCCCATCCGTTTTCGGATGGTCCGCAGTTGACATCTTCAACTGGGTTACCAACAATGAGAACGTTTCTTGCCAGAAACGTCCTGTAAATCTCGGATCTCGATCTGAGACAATGTCTTCCGGCATTCCGTGCAAACAGAATACCGTATCAACGAATATCCGCGCTGTTTGAGCGGCGGTTACGTTCGCTGATACCGCAGTAAGATGTACCATCTTACTGGAACGGTCTACAAAGACCACTATTCCGGTCTTCCGACTATTGTCGGGTGGAAGACCGAATACGAAGTCCATTGAAATGGACTTCCAACACTATGTCGGAACCGGCAGAGATTGCAGCGGAGCCTGTGCAGACTGCGCAGGCTTAACGCGCTGGCAAATCTCGCAAGCGCGTACGTATTTCCGTACCCACTTGTACTGGTTTCGCCAGTAAAAGTAACGTGCGAGAGAAACGTATGTCTTCTCTCGACCTTGATGCCCCGAAATCGGTGCATCAAGATACTCAAACATAATTTTATGTTTGAGATCATCGTCGTTTGGAACGACGATGCGACTTTCATCTTTTTGGTCTGTGCTGTAAAGCAGCAGACCATCGTGCAGTCGATATCGATGCACGCAAGCGCGGAGGAACTCTGGGAATTCGTCGCGCTTCTCACTTGATTGATTACTTAAGTAATCAATCAACAGACGTGTCTCCTCGTCTGTTTTGTACGCCTCGCGGAATTGTCGTATAATTGACGATGACAAAGCAGTGCAACGGATCGCATTTGCACTGGCACCTTCGGTTACGGACGGTTTCGTCTCGTAATCGGGCCTTCGTGATAGCACATCCGCTATCACGTTCAACTTTCCGGGTTTTTATTCAACCGTAAAGTTGTATTCAGCAAAGAATGACAGCTATCGATCCATTCTTTGAGAAATGTGTGGTGAATGCACGGCCGTGCGTAGCGACGCATGGTCCGTGTAAACCACAAACGGTCTATCTCCCAACAGATAGATCCGAAACTTGGCCAGTGCATACTTCATGGCAAGGAGTTCCTTGTCATGCACTGGATAGTTGCGCTCGGCTGGGCGCAACTGACGCGATTGATAGCAGATTACGCGATCACGATCATCGTTATCACGCTGCATCAAAGCACAGCCGATAGCGAAATCGCTCGCGTCGCAAACGACGTGGAACGGATGCTCGTTATCGGCTATAGCCAAGACAGGCGCTTCAGTCAAGCTTTGCTTGACTGCATCAAAAGAATCTTGGCATTGGGTATCCCAATGCCATTCAACATCTTTCTTAAGCAATTGAGAAAGAGGTCGTATTAACCCAGCATAGTTGCACGAATACTTGTGCAAATATGTTGCCAACCCAAGGAACTTTCGAAGTTCCTTAACGTTGTTTGGAGTAGGCCATTCAACGATAACCCTGATCTTTTCTGGATCAGAGTGCACCCCGTGATTTCCCACAAAGCATCCAAGAACGGGTATCTCAGGTGCACCAAAGGTGCACTTCTTTAGATTTGTATAGAGATTATGCTTACGCATAAGCTCTAACACTCGACGTAGATGCTCCCTATGGACATCTACATCGCTTTTATCGTGTTCAACCTTACTATGGATGAACACGTCATCGAAATAACTCGGTGCGAATTCTCGCACCGGGCGTAATAGATGCGTTACGCATCTGTTAAACGTAGCAGGGGCATTTCGAAGCCCCTGCGGCATAACAAGCCACTCCCAAAGCATGCCGCTTGGGATGCTTACCGCCGTGAGAGGGATATCCTTCTTACGCATTAGGATTTGATAAAATCCATCTCTTAGATAGAGAGCACTAAAGATGGTGCTCCCGCATATGCCATCTATGATGACATCTTTTCGCGGTATCGGCGTCTGTGCCGGTACCGTCGCTGCGTTCAGCTTGTTGTAAGCGTGAACGATTCTCCATCCACCTGTGGACTTTTTCACACAAAAGGTGGGGGTAGAGTGCGGTGAGATAGACTCCCGCACTTGGCCTGATTTACGACGAGCTTCGAAAAACTCGTCGATCGCTTTTACCTGATCACGCGGCAACGGCCATTGCCACGTCACACAATACTTCGTGCCTGGCACGAGGTCAATCTCATGACGAGTTCCCTTATCCTTAGGGAGATCGCTAGGTACTTCTTCTGGGAATACGTCAGCGTATTCCCGATGTACCTCATAAAATGGGGAGTTCGCTTTAAGCGACTCCCAGCTCTGCGCTTCAAAGCGCTGAACTTTGGTTTGATCATTGGGAACCTCTTTCCCAATGTTTTCCACTTGTGATGTGGATATTCGTTCACGAATATCCACTACATCATCTGTTGCTACGATAATACAGATCTGTTCGATCTGATCATCGTGCAAGTTTCTCATAAACTTCTTCCAGCTTAGCGCTGGAAGAGCCATCACCTCCGAACCTTCTTTCGGAGGGTGTTCCATCAACAGAGACTGGGTAGCTAATCCGGTCTCCGTTTGCGTCAAGACGTTGATCGTCTCGACGGAACTGCTCATGCAATCAGACGCACTCGTCTGATTGACTGCTACACGGTGATTATGATTCACCGTGTGCGAATACTCATCCTCATGGTGGCCGCTGCCTACCATGGAGTTTTGGCGATCAGATGTGCTCGTCTGATCGGCCGCCTTTTCTTCGACACGGTGGTCTTTATCACCAGTGCGCATGGCTAACGCAACGTGGTGGACACTGGCCACCACGGAGTTGTGCTCACGATTGCACTCGATCGTGAGTTCACTCTCATCAACACGGAATTCTTTCATCGTGTTGGAACCTTCGGTCGCAGAGTGGGTGTTTCCCACTGTGGATACTATTTCATTCTCACGGTGGGTGTTTCCCACCGTGGATATCACTTCATTTTCACGGTGGTCTTTATCACCCGTGGAATGTTTCTCTTCAACACGCAACGACTCTTCTGTTGCGTGTGGTAGTCCACCTGGACTCTCACCAGCGGAGGTACCTTCCGCTGATCGTGTCAGAACAGACCTGGTGGTGCCATCGCTATCCACCAGACTGTCTGACGCTGCGGTTGTATCTTCTGATACAGCCGGATTACACACAGGGTGATCAGATCCTGTG
>CM047582.1:2840898-2853051 GCA_026184515.1 Peronosclerospora sorghi
GCTCAAAGCCGTTTGTGGTTTATACTGACCATGCGTCCTTACGGACACGACAAAGTCTCCTCATCTATCGTAACGGATTGCCTGTTGGCTCTCCTTCCTTGCGGAGTACAACTTCGAGGTTAAGTATAAACCTGGCAAGCAGAACGTGCTTGCAGACGCGTTATCGCGTCGTCCCGATTACGAGCTCGCTCACGCGACATTCGTCACCTCGTCTGTGGTGGATCTCATACGCCAGTCGTATGAGAAAGACCCACAGTGTACGGCTCTTATCATCGCGTTGGGTGGAAAGGGACTTGGCTCGTCTGAGCCTACCCTGTCAAGTCGAGATAGAGCTCGTATACAACGTTACAGGTACGGTGACGGTTTGCTATAATTTAACACGAGCGCGAAGGACACTCCGCGGGTGGTAGTTCCTCAAGATGAGGAACTAAAGTACAGAGTCCTCTTTGAGGCACATGACGCCCCTAGGGGGGATCATTTAGGTCGGGATAAGACCTACAGCGCTTTAAGCGCTTTGGATTGGTGGCCCAATATGTATAAGTGGGTCGGTGCGTATATACGCACCTGTGAGAAGTGTCAGAGGGTTAAACCCTCTGCAAGTTTAGCTGCGCCTTTGGCGAGCTTGTCCGTTCCAACGGAGTGTTGGAAATCCATTAGTATGGATTTTAGCTTCGGTTTTCCGAAGTATACGTCCGGGAACACCGGCATATTCGTCTTTGTATACCGTCTGAGCAAGATGGCGCACCTGACGGCGGTTCCAGAGTTCATTGATGGACAAGGAACAGCGAAAGTGTTCCTAGACCGTGTCTTTCGACAGCATGGTCTACCCGATTCCGTTGTGTTGGATCGGGATCCCCGTTTTACGGGACATTTTTGGGGAGCGTTGTTTAGGGTGCTGGGCACCAAGATCTTCATGTAGCCGGTGCGTATACGCACGGTGCGACTAGCGCATAGAGGAAGACTCTTCCTTATAGCGGTAGCTACCGCTACTTAGCCGATACGTCCTTGTAAAGGGCTTAGTAGGAGAGTTCTACTACTCGGGGCCAAGATTCCCGGGTTGGTTTACTACTTAGCCTTAACAGCTGTATTCCCTTTACGGGATGTAAGTAAAGGGAGGGCTACCTTTTACCTACGACACTCACTGCGCGCGCGACCGGTCGAGGTCGCACGTCCGCAAGATAGAGTGAAATGTAAACTCAATATATTTAATATGTAATTAGCCTAAATTAATTTAAACTAATATAAACTATATGTAATACTAAGTGGAATATTCCTAATTCGTACCTATCTAAAATGTAGTGTACACACCTGTGTACTGACACGTGGATGGATGACACACCACCACACCAAGGTCCCCTGCCCTGATTGGTTAAAATAACCAAAGGTTCAAACCTTTCCAACCGGTCAATACTGACCTCAACCGTGGTGTACTCTTGTACACCAAAATTATATGTAACTCGAATGTAACCCAGTTACATCCTCCCCCATCAAGACTATTGCTTACGCAATAATCAAAATCTTGTTGGGGAACTCCAACGCCAGTACCTCTGGCTGTCCATTGTACTCCTTCAGCGGTGCTATGGACGCAAACTATTCCGACAACTCGGAAGTGGATGCCCTTGGGGAGCCCTCCCCAACGGCTGGCCATGATGATAGCGCCGAACGGCGCTATCAGTCATCCAACCCATTCCCCACACGTGGGGAAAACGCACTACTAGTGCGCCACCGTTACCCGCTAGGGGTGATACCTCCAGATTGCCACAGGCAACCACCACCAATGAACCGTCCTTGGTTCAAGAGGCCCGACGTGCCGCACGGACACGGAAGGGACCTCGCCACCCTCAAAAGAGGGCTAAGAACGCGGTCAAGAGGGGTTTAGACTCCTATACCCCTGGTCCAGCGACTATACTGCCGCGTGAAATTGCGCGTCGGAACCAACTCCGGGCCCGACTATTAACGCCCAAACATTATTCCGTTAAGTCCTACCGAACGTGCCTCGGGAAGCAGTCACGCGGTGTCCTCGTGGGTATTATCCTCGAGATTCCCATTGTTCTCCTGAGGGAAGAAAGCGTCGAAGACGCAGAACAGGCGTTCCGCGCCTTGGAGGAAGGGGAGAAACGCCTCCCCAGTTTCGATGCGCTGTACAACAGCTTTTCCGAACACGACGTTCGGGTGGAGAGGGCGCTACGCTTGGCCTATGCTCAGGCCAAAGCGCAAGGGAAATTACCTGCCTCCTATTATACGCGCTCTGCTCTCGATGTGGTGCCGGAGAGCAATGCAAGCACAGCATCTGACTCCGGCGAACTACCAGATACTGGGAGTGAAGGGGCTTCTTCATCCCCTTTGATCGCTGACTCTCGGTGGGATTATCAGGCTCAAAAGCGTCAACGACGTCACGGCAATCCTTCCGCAGGGGAGTCTCGTACTCCCACGAGCTCTGGGAATGTGGATACCCTTTCCACTTCACCAGGTACTGGGTCTCACCCCGGTGATGGCGTCGTGCCATCAGGCGTTCCACATGGTAATGTGGAGTACCCTCCGTATCGAGCACTGGAGGAGGGGGTCGCGCTATTGCGGCGTGACTTCCACGAGCGCTGTGATCGTCACAGCCGTCGCATCCAAGATGCTCAGGAGGGACTCCGCAACGAAGGGAGTGCGAATGAACGCATCGAGGGGCGCCTTGCCTCTCTCGAGTCTCTCGTTGCGGAGCTTCAGTGTCGTATTTCAACCCTGTCGGAGATGTTCCGACCTGTCGCGCCTTTCGGCTATTCGGCTTCTCACCCTCCACCGAGAGGGGACCCGCTTCAGGGTTCCGGTATGGCTTAAGAATACCCACATGGAAGGTTGGATGCGTACGCATCGCCTTCGGGATGTCTAAGGTATACGACAAGCCCTTTCGGGCTAGTACCTTAAAGGGGCCCACAAACCTGGGGCGCAGTTTATTCCTCAACACGTTGGAAACTGCATATGTAGGAAGATTTTTAGCGTTTAATAAAACACTTTCTCCTAATTTGTACACTTTTTCGTTACGCCGCCCCTTGCGGTCGGCTTACTCCTTCTGCTTGTCTTGGCTTTCCGCCATGGCATCGCAGACGTGTCGTAAGACACTAAGGCGCGTCGATAAAAACTTATCGATGTGCTTTTGCACAGATACAGGCTGACATCGGGGAATCTTCCCCCCTCAAGCCCTGGGCCACACACACGTGGCGTCAACGGGATCCTCGGATTCACTAATCCGTTCACGTAAAACGGGGTAAACCCCGTAGATGCATGTACCGAATTGTTGATAGCAAATTCGACCATCGGAAGCATCTCACTCCAACTCTTTGGAGAATCCGGACATAAACTCCGTAGAATATCCTCCAAAACGCGATTAACGCGTTCCGTTTGACCGTCCGTCTGCGGATGATCCGCAGTGGACATGAGGAGCTTGGTGCCTAGCACCTTAAACAACGCTCCCCAGAACTGTCCCGTAAAACGGGGATCCCGATCCGACACAACGGAATCGGGTATACCATGCTGTCGAAAGACACGGTCTAGGAACACTTTGCTGTTCATTGTCCATCAATGGACTTTGGAACCGCCGCCAGATGAGCCATCTTGCTCAAACGGTCTATAAAGACCAATATGCCGGTGTTCCCGGCCGTATCCTTCGTAAAACCAAAGATAAAATCCATACTAATGGATTTCCAACTCTCCGTTGGAACAAACGAGCTATCCAAAAGCGCAGCTGAACTTGCAGAGGGTTTAACCCTCTGACACGTCTCACAGGTGCGTATATACGCACCGACCCACTTATACATATTGGGCCACCAATACAAAGCGCTTAAAGCGCTGTAGGTCTTATCCCGACCTAAATGATCCCCCCTAGGGGCGTCATGTGCCTCAAAGAGGACTCTATACTTCAGTTCTTCATGATGAGGAACTACCACCCGCGGAGTGTCCTCCGCGCTCGTGTTAGCATATAGCAAACCGTCACCGTACCTGTAACGTTGTAAACGAGCTTTAGCTCGACTTGACAGGGTTGGCTTAGACGAGACAAGGCCCTTTTCACCCAACGCGCTGATAAGCGCCGAACATAGTGGGTCTTTCTCATACGCCTGGCGTATGAGATCCACCACAGATGTGGTGACGAATGTCGCGTGAGCGAGCTCGTAATCGGGACGACGCGATAACCCGTCTGCAAGCAGGTTTATACTTAACCTCAAAGTTGTACTCCGCAAAGAAGGAGATCCAACGGGCCATCCGTTGCGAGAGATGAGGCGACTTTGTCGCTGTCCGTAAGGACGCGTGGTCAGTATAAACCACGAACGGCTTTGAGCCGAGTAGGTGAACCCTAAATTTGACAAGAGCATACTTCATTTCAAGTAGCTCCTTGTCATGAACGGGATAATTCCGTTCCGCAGATTTAAGCTGCCTCGACTCAAACGCAATCACGCGTTCCTTCCTGCATCGTCTGCTTGTACCAAAGCACATCAGATTGCGAAATCGGAGGCGTCGCAGACGACACTGAATGGTTTCCCAGAATATGGGAGAGCAAGAACGGGGCTTTTAACAAGCTCCCCTTTACCGCTTCAAAAGCGTTTTGGTGTTTGGTTTCCCAACACCAATCCACGTCCTTCTTAAAGGAATTTCAAAGTAATTTCCTCAGCACCAAAGATACATTTGGATGCGTTCGCATATAACTTATGCTCTCGCATACATTCGAGAACAGCTAGAAGGTGTATCAGATGTGTCTGAACATCAGACGAGTCGCCTTCCGCACGACTATGAACGAATATATCGTCGAAGTACGTCTGAGCGTACTTTCTATGAGGGCGGAAGAGTTGAGTCACCAAGCGATTGAAAGTCGCTGGTGAATTCGAAAGCCCTTGTGGCATAACAAGCCACTCCCACAGCATGCTGCTAGGCGTGCTGGCCGCTGTAAGCGGAATATCGGACGCTCGCATGAGCACCTGATAATACCCGTCCACCAGATCTAAGGAACTGTATACTGTACAGCCCGCCATATTGTTCTAGAGGACATCCTTCAGAGGAATCGGAGTCTGCATGGGTACAGTAGCTGCATTCAGCTTGTTGTACGCATGCACAATGCGTCACTTTCCGTTCGGTTTACGAACACAAAAAGTGGGAGATGAATGGGTAGACTTGCTCTCCCGTACCATCCCTGCCTCTTCTTTCCCCTTGAAGAATGCGTCGATGACGTCGCATTGTTCCTTGGGGAGAGGCCACTACCTAGTGACGCAGTATTTGGTTCCGGGAACCAAATCAATTTCATGTCGGACTCTCCGATCCGGTGGTAACCCCATCGGTGAGTTGCCACTAATGACATCTCCGAATTCCTTCAATAAGGAATGGTAAGGATCCTCAGGATCAGCAAGGATCTTGAGACCTCTTCGGGCATTCAATGCCTGTTTGGTTTGCACCAAAACTGACTCGTCCATCGTGGATGAGGAGTTCAACTCCTCTTCCGGACGCAACACGACGACCTCGTCGATTTCATCTGCTTTCAAAGCAGTCTGAAACTCGTTGAAGGACATCTCCTCCAACGACAACAGTTCGTCTACCCCAGGCAACCGTTCCAGGCTTACGCCTTCTATGACAACACCTGTCACACCACTCATCATCCTGTAGGACTGCTGACTACTGGCCTCGGGACTCATCCCGACACCCAGACGGGGGGAGTCAATTGCCCCATCAATTGGAAGCGCCACGCGCCTATCCACAGAGGTCTCTACCTCTACCACTGGTGACTCGCCGTTCTCACCTATAACGGCGTAGTCGGAATTATTTCCAACGTGCGAAAGAGACAAAATTCGGGTCTCTTCGCTTGGAAGCGCCTCGCGCTTAACCACAGGGGTCTCTACCCCTACCACTGGAGTCGCGACTTGTTCGCCGAACACGGCGTGGTCGGAATCAGTTCCGACCTGCAGAAGAGACGAACTTCGGGTCTCTTCTCTAACCGCCTCGCGCTTACTCTCAGAGGAATCCGCCTATATCACTGGCGACTCACCAGTATCGCCTATAACGGCGTGGGGATTAACCGCCGAATCCCCCTCGTTAAGGAACTCTTCCTTAACGCAATTGGGAATAATCATTTCAGACATCCCAATCTATGGCATCTCACGCCAAAATCGCTTTTGCTATCGAGCAAAGGTGGATTCATGACTCTCCAATGCTTCACCCGACCGCGGGTGCGTTGAGCCAATGGACTTAGACTTCCAGTCTATCCATGGCTCGTGGCGTTCCAGCCACTTCATGCCCAGAGTGAGGTCATACCTCGAGTCTAAATCCAGGACTAAGCAACGTCCTAAGCTGTCGAAGTCTGCAAATTCGCCTTAAGGTCAATCGAGACCTTGGGTACAGAAACCTGTACGCCCGTCGCAAGACGGACCGTGACAACGTCACGAGAACGTGCCTCTAGGGCCTCTGCATACAGCCGACTCTTCTCAACAGAAGCTCGTCTGACATAATTGCCAGACGCTCCAGAGTCTATCAAGACTCTACAAGGCTTATCAAAGCCTTTCACGTCCGCAAGGACTACCAGAAAACCTGGCTGGTACACCAACTAGGTGCTAGAAAGCACCGCTTCTTTCGGGGCTTTGTGCTGTCGTCCCCTATCCTGGGGCTTAACAGCACTGAGGGGTCCCCCAGTAGGGCGCCCCGCACCTACTGGGAGCTGTCGTTTCTCGACGGCTTGGACAAGGGCTTTCTCCCAACCCTTGTCCCCTTTCAGCAACTATCTCGCTGGGGATATTTCGGACATCTGTTCCTCAGATGATCCGTGCTTCCACACAGGAAGCATCTTAGCGGCCCATGCCGCTGCAACCTATCTAAGAGCTCTGCCTCGAAGCTCTGTGAAAATGATTCAGAGTGACTCTTAGCGGGAGGTTTCTCCTCCGCTTCGACCTGACTCAGGTCCATGGGTTCGGGACCCACCTTAGAGGAACGAAAGTTCCTCTCGGCGTTAAACGCCATCTTGAACGCCTCCTCCAGGGATTGGGGTCGGCATCGGAACAATTACGAACGTGCTGTCCCTTTTCTCAGGCCTCCCATGAAGACGGGGATGGACACATCGTCCGAATACGCTTTCGCGTACATCCCTGCCAACAGGGTCTTAAGCTCCTGGATATAAATCTCCAGGTCCTTAGTGCCTTGACGGCACCTCAGGAACGCCAGTTGATTCTTTAAAACCAGGTCAGACGTGGCGTACATGTCCATAAGCTTTTGCTTAAGGACTTCCCAGTTCGGGAACACGTCCGTGACTGACTCCGAACACGTAAACGCCCATGTACGGGCTTTTCCCGTAAGATGGGTCAATGCAATTCCCACTTGCAAGTGATCAGCAGTCATATTCGCTTTGGCGAAGGACGTTTCGACCTTTCGCAACCAAACGTAAAGGTTGTCACCCTTCTCTCCGGTGAACTACTTTATCTTAAACGATACTGGAGGGCGCACCCCCGTGGAATGACCTCCACTACAACTCGCCTCATGAGCGATGAGGGATTTACCCTTGCATTTACGATCTCAAGTCCCTGCTCCACTAGGATCTTCATGCCTTCTTCCCCCGTTAAAGGGAACAGCCTTTTAAAGGCTTCCTGATGGACGAGGGTCAAACTATCCCAATCGTCCTGATTCATCCTTTTCAGAGGATGCCTTAGTCTACCAACACAGGTGTTGGATTGACTACAAGTGCTACCAGATGTAGCCGGTGCGTATACGCACGGTGCGACTAGCGCACAGAGGAAGACTCTTCCTTAAAGCGGTAGCTACCGCTACTTAGCCGATACGCCCTTGTAAAGGGCTTAGTAGGAGAGTTCTCCTACTCGGGGCCAAGATTCCCGGGTTGGTTTACTACTTAGCCTTAACGGCTGTATTCCCTTTACGGGATGTAAGTAAAGGGAGGGCTCTTTCTTACCTACGACACTCACTGCGCGCGCGACCGGTCGAGGTCACGCGTCTGCACTTTAGAGTGAAATGTATACTGAATATATTTAATATGTAATTAGCCTAAATTAATTTACTAATATAAACTATATGTAATACTAAGTGGAATATTCCTAATTCGTACCTAGCTAGAATGTAGTGTAGACACCTGTGTACTGACACGTGGATGGCTGACACACCACCACACCAAGGTCCCCTGCCCTGATTGGTTAAAATAACCAAAGGTTCAAAACCTTTCAAACCGGTCAATACTGACCTCAACCGAGGTGTACTCATGTACACCAACATTATATGTAACTCGAATGTAACCCCGTTACACCTCATGTCCACTGCGGATCATCCGCAGACGGACGGTCAAACGGAACGCGTTAATCGCGTTGTGGAAGATATTCTCCGGAGTTTATGCCCGGAGTCTCCAAAGAGTTGGGGTGAGATGCTTCCGATGGCCGGATTTGCTATAAACAATTCGGTCCATGCATCTGAGTTTACCCCGTTTTACGTGAACGGATTAGTGAATGCGAGTGTTCCGTTGACGCCACGTGTGTGTGTCCCAGGGGTTCAGGTGGGGAGGATTCCCTGATCTCAGACCTGTATCTGTGCGAAAGCACATCAATAAGTTTTTTATCGACGCGCCTTAGTGTTTACGACACGTTTGCGATGACATGGCGGAAAGCCAAGACAAGCAAAAGGAACAGGCCGACCGCAAGTGTCGGCGTAACAAAAGGGCGTACAAAGTAGGAGAAATTATTTTATTAAACTCTAAAAACCTTCCTACACATTCATTTTCTAATGTGTTAAGAAACAAACTGCGCCCCAGGTTTGTGGGGCCTTTCAAGGTGCTAGCCCGAAAGGGCTTGGCGTACACCTTGGATATTCCGAAGGCGATGCGTACGCATCCTACCTTCCACGTAGGTATGATTAAACCATACCAGAACCCGGAGGCGGGTTCCCTCTTGGAGGGGGTTGAAAAGGCGAATAGCCGTATAAGCCGTAATAAGCGGCAGGTCGGAATAACTACGACAGGGTCGAAAGGCGACCACGAAAATCCTTAAAGTTTGACTCGAGAAACAAAAGCCGCCCCTCGATGCGCTCATTCGCACTCTCCTCATCGCGGAGTCCCTCCTGGATATCATGGATGCGATGGCTGTGTCGATCACAGCGCTCGCGAATCTCACGTCGCAATTGCGCGACCTCCTCCTCCAATTCTCGATACGGAGGGTACTCCACATTACCATGTGGAGAGTCTGATGGCCCGACTCCATCATCGGGGTCAAACCCAATATCTGGTGAAGTGGAAGGGTTATCCGCATTCAAAGAGTTCGTGGTAATCCGAGACTCCCCTGCGGCAGGATTGCCGTGAAGTCGTTGACGCTTTCGAACGGGAGAATCCCGCTGCGAGTCGACAACAAAAGGGATGCGAGAAGCCACTTCACTCCCAGTAGTTGGGAGTTCGCCGGAGGCAGATGTGGCGCTCACACTGTTGTCTGGAACCGCGTTGGGGGTAGGAGCGCTGGCATAGCGCGTGCGATAAGGGGCACGTAATAGGCCATCGCTTTGGCTCGGGCAAACGCCGTGCGCAACGCCCTCTCCACCCGAACGTCACGGGGGGAATAGCTGTCGTGCATCTGAGTAAAGCTAGGGAGGAGTTTCGCCTCTTCCGCCCAAGCGCGGAATTTCTTTTCTGCATCTTCGGCAGTTTTTCCCGGAGAAAGAACAATAGGAACCTCGTAGAGGTTCTCAACAGTGGCACCCTGTGCCTGTCTGTCGAGGAGCTCTCGGTATGAGAAGCTAGTGAACTATTTCTGCACGAGCGGTTGTTCCCGGAGTTTCTTCCGGCTTTCGCATTGAAACGGCTTTTCAGCCGCAGGGCCAGGAGTATAGAATGCTAAACCATTCCTTACCATAGTCCTAGCCAAGTTTGGGAGGTCACGAGGACCCTCAAACTTATACGCCGCCCGTGGAGGGCGACATCGCCGTTCGGCGTTGTCGGAGCGGTCAGACTTTGGGGAGATATCCCCAAGGGCATCCACCTCCGAGTAATCGGAATAGTCTACCTCCTCTTCTCGAGGAGAATCCTCAGCACCACTAAAGGTGCTCATGGTAAGCCAGAGGTTCTGGCAGTTGGAGTTCTCCAACTATAATCGATTTATTGCGTAAGCAATAGTCTTGATGGGGGAGGATGTAACAGGGTTACATTTGGTTACCTTTGGGTATGTTGTGTACATAAGTACACTACGGTTGAGGCCATTATTGACCGGTCCGAAAGGTTTGGACCTATTGGTTATTTTAACCAATCAGGGCAGGAGCCCTTGGTGGAGGCGTGACAGCCTGCCACGTGTTGGTATACAGGTTGTGTACATTACATTTTAGCTAGGTACGAATTTAGTAAGTTCTACTTAGTATTACATATAGTTTACATTAGTTTAATTAAATTAGACTTATTACATATTAAATATACATTCAGTTTATGTAACAGGGCTCTAAGCACTCTGTTACAAAACTTACACAGATCGGCGATGAGGCGCTCTTGGACTCAACAGAATAAGGCAATTTAGGACTGAATCGAATATCAAAGGGAGCAAATGGTCCTCACGACCATTCATCCCAAAACCTACGAAAACTGATAACCTACAAAAACTAATGCTAGTTCGCTAGGTACGGTACATATACCGTACCCCTCTTCGTATACGATACCGTCGTAACAGTAACCATGTAACCCCGTTACCGTAAGCCTTACCCATGTAACCCCGTTACATCATTCCCCCGTTAAAGTACGAGCCACGCGTACTTGATAAAACCAAGGAAAGGAGGAACTTTCCAAGAAACATGACCACCAAAGAAGGGAACTGGGAGCCACCAGAATCCCAACGATGGCCAAACCAAGAGGGAAAGGAACGCCATGGCGCTCACCACGATCGGTGGCGGTGACGACGGCACCCGTGCAAGAGACAGAGACAACTACCACGACAGCGCAAGCGACGGCAATAACGACAGTGACATCGGAGGCAACGGTGACGTCAACGGCGTCATCAACGACGATGTCCACGCAAAAGTCAAACACGGTCGACGCAAACACGACAACTTCGGCAACGACAACGGTTCCAGCACCAGCGACAACAGAGGCGACAACACCAGCGGCGGTGGCCGCGGCGAGAGGAGCTGCATTAGCAGCACCATCAATTCCATTGACTGCACCAGTGACGACAGCAGCGCAAACAGCACAAGTGGTGGAGACGACAGAGGCACCAAGCGTAACAACAGGAGTTGCAACGGCAACTGTAGCGATATCAACGGCGCAATCAACGGCTGCAGTAACGACATCGGCATCGACGACTTCCGTGGTGTCGTCTGCAGCGCCACCGTCAAGCCTTACTGCCGCTCCAACGTCGAGACGCGTGTGAAAACTACGCGGCAAACTGGGATGGCGTCAACACTGACTCTACCGCAAGTGAATGAATTGGCATTGGATCCAATTCCAAGACGTCCAGTGCCGCAATTCGTGACTGAGATGCATGCAGGTAGTCGCATTCTATTGGCGTTTCCACGCCCAGGAGAAATTGATGATATGGACAACCCAGATCGTGTTTGGTTGACGGATGCAGACGTCCAAGATGACCCACGCTGGACCGATCGAGAAGCGGTGTACAACGAACCGTTGTACGATACCTGCTGCCTCAACAATCCCCATGGGTTGTTGATTCGGAAATACGTCGCTATTTCCACGAATAACGGATTGTTCATCGTCGGCCTTCGTACGGCGACACACGCGGTACTCAAGTGTCATGGAATCATTTCGTTGCAACTTGGAATAGTGGCGTCCTACCAGAGTAGTTGCGATTGGGACGTATCGAACGTTCCGCATACGGCCTCGGAATCTATCTCGATCGTGTTTCACTAGTCCAGGACTGCATTCATTTGCTGGTTGCGTAGTCTACATCGTGGAGGGTTGCCGTGCATGCAACCCACGTAGTGACCGTCGCCGGAAGACTTGGTCGAGTGGAAGAGAGCATAAAACTTGCACGAAAGTGCGCACGCATTTATTGATGCGTACGCACGAGCAGTGGCGCAACACGGTGCCGCCACTAGTGATTTCGCTCGCCAGGGTCGAGACTCAGCTCGTACTGAGCCACGACGTCAGGAACGTCCTCCAGCAAGACACCACGAGGTTCCTGAGTATTGGCATCAGGACCGTAACCAAGCCAGCGT
>CM047582.1:2864406-2902250 GCA_026184515.1 Peronosclerospora sorghi
CCATCAGCGACAGCACGACCCGCGGTATTGGTATCGTCACTACCAACAGTAGTACGAGAGGTACGAAGCACGACGCCAGCATCAGCAGCACGATCATGATGGATGGGGTCAACCGTACCGTTCGTATGGACGCGAAGTCTCGCGTCCTTCTCATCGTGACGATCATCACGACTACTATTGCTGGGATCAGCGCGGCTGGAACCCGCAGCAGTATACTCAGTCGGACTGGAATCAAGACCGCCGGGGACGTGACTATTCACATCCACGCCAGTATCATCGCGATCGTTCCGAACCCCGTGCTGCACGCCAGAAACCGCCCGAGCTGGATCATCCAAGGCAAAGTGAACCGACTTTGCCGGCGCGTGTAGTATACGAGAACGAGCGGTTGTAGAACAATCAACGCAAACACTTGGACTGGGTGGACGGGGAGACGCGCGCAGAACCGACTCCGCGGTCGCTGGAAGTTGGTCTTCGTGGCGCTGAGGACCACACGCGGCAACTACAGGATCAAGTAAACGACTTGACCGACGTGAACTCGAATTTGTTGGCGCGATTGCGTCGCCAGGAAAATGCAATGAGGTCGATGCAGGACTCGTGGGATCACTTTCGCCAGATCTTGCGTAGGCGGTCGCGTTCTCCACCATCGCGTGGGGAACATAAGGAGAACGAGCCACGCGACGAGGATCAGCAGCCTCCTGATCCAAAGCGCCAGCGGCCAAGCGATCAAACGGAATAGATTGGATTCTTCCGTCCGAATTGGAAGCTATTTCGAGCGAGGGATGGTACGGCTTCAACCGTCCCACGTAGAATGTCGGATGGAGCTTCATGGTCGTGGGAATGTCGAGTTTGTACGCATCTCCTTTCTTAGCCACCACTTTAAACGTACCAATAAATATTGGCATTAACTTGATTGATCCTTTGTTGTCAACATTTTCCAATGGAAGGTTCTGAGTTGACAGCAGAACCCGATCATTCACTCGAAAGGACAACGCGTTTCGTCTCCCTCGTCGATCTGCATTTTCTTTCTGACAATCAACCGCCACTGCGATCGCGTCACGTACAAAGCGGATCGTCGCTTGACGATCCAACACAAACTAATCCAGAGTTTTCAGTTCTTGCTTGGACATGGACTTCAAACTTGGAGCAACCACGAAGTTGGGCTCAACTTCAGTATTGGTCCGCCGCTGGAATGGAGTTGTGGATGGTGTCAATCACTGTAACACGATTCTTAACCTTACTCCAAGTCAGCACGATATCACGAGGGGTCACACTGATTGATCCCGTCGCAGACGAACCACTTTGAATTCGAATGGTGTAGGCTGCGTCTTGATCATCACCAACATTAGACGCAATTGGTGAATAGGGTTCCATGCAGTCAAAGAATTCTTCATCGTCCACGGCATCTTGAACTGGCACTGGAGACACGACTTCCGCCTCCACCGACGTATCTCCCGCTTCCATCGACGCATCGTTCACTCCCGTTAACGGCTGGTTGTAGGCAGGGAAAACCGCGACCGCATCACCTTCTTCGTCTTTGGGTTCCGGACTGGATTCCACTCGTTGTTGCGACTTGGTTTTGCGTTTCCGACGTGGATAATGCGGTAATGTTAGCGCAGCTTCTCCCCCCGTTAAAGTCGAGCCACCAGTAAGCAGCGCAGGAACACGAGGATGGCTTAAGTGGTTGACGAAGAAAGGCGTCAACCCCGTCAACGAGTGAGCCGCGTTGTTGATGGCGAATTCAGCCATCGGCAACAGACGGCTCCAATCGGACGTGGACGCAGCGTAGCTACGCAACACATCCTCCAAGACACGGTTGACACGTTCAGTCCGCCCGTCAGTCTCCGGATGGGCTGCAGTCGACGTATCCAAGCGAGTGCCGAGGCGAGCAAAGAGCGTGCGCCAAAAAAAACGAGAAACGAAGCGGACATCACGATCAGAAACGATGGACTCCGGCAACCCATGGTGGCGAAACACGGCGTTCAGGAACACATCAGCCGTTTGGGAAGCAGTGACGCTACCCGCGACTGCCGAAAGATGCACCATTTTGCTGAGACGACACACGAAGACCACAATACCAGTGCGGCCGTGGCTAACTTCGGAAGGCCAAAAACAAATCCAAGCTGACAGATGACCAGACGTCACGTGGGACTGGCAACGGAGACAACGGAGCTTGATGAGCTGGAGACGGTTTAACGCGCTGACAAACCTCGCATGTACGAACCCACGTGCGGACCCACTTGTACATGTGGCGCCAATAGGAGTCCCGTGACAGCGCAGCGTAGGTCTTTTCACGAGCGAAGTGACCACCACTGGGGGAATCGTGATATTCACGAATCAAACGATTCCGAATAGCATCATCAGCGGGAACGACAACACGCGGAGCGTCGGACGCATACACTTGATAAAGAAGCAAACCGTCGACAACCGAAAAGCGAGAACACTGTGCGCGTTGGCGTGGAGGAAGTGACGACAGGGGAAACTGAGCAGCATCCCGAAGATGTTCGATCAGAGGCCGACAGAACGTGTCGGCCGCGTATGCCGCGCGTATGGCCGGGTAAATGAACGACGTAGCAGAGACCACCGTGGTCGCCAGCGTGGATTCGTCCGCCACATTCTCATAGTCAGGGCGGCGCGACAGAGCGTCAGCCAAGATGTTCTGTTTACCGGGCTTATAAAGGACGACGAAGTTGAACTGCGCAAAGTAGGACAGCCACCGATCCATCCGTTGGGACAGGTGCGGTGACTTCACAGCCGTACGCAGCGACGCGTGGACGGTGTAAATCACGAACCGCTCTTCACCTTGAAAGTAAACGCTGAACTTCACCAAAGCGTATTTCATCGCTAGCAGTTCCTTATCGTGGACAGGATAATTCCGCTCCGCTGGTTTCAGCTGACGAGATTGATAGGAGATCACGCGCTCGTGATCAGCATCGCCAAACTGTGTTAAAGCACAGCCTATGGCAAAATCACTGGCGTCGCAGACCACATGGAAAGGCTTATCGAAATTCGGTAACGCAAGCACGGGCGCTGATTGCAGTGCCGCTTTAACGGAGTCGAATGCAGCTTGATTCTCACACGACCATTTCCACACAACCTACATTTGGAGCAGTGGAGACAGCGGGCGGATCATCAAAGCATGGTCCTTGGTAAAACGATGCAGATACGTGGACAAGCCAAGCCATTGACGAAGTTCCTTCACGTTTGACGGTACTGGCCAGTCGCAGATCGCTGCAACCTTCTCTGGGTCTGCACGCACACCCGCGCGTCCGACAAACGAGCCAAGGACGGGGATCTCATCAGCGCAGAAGATACACTTGGAGAGACTGTCGTACAACTGATTGGCTTGCATGACGTCCAAAACTGAGCGGAGGTGATCCAAATGCACCTCCACATCCGTCGACCCACGTGAAGGTCGGCACGGGAGTGGATATAAATATCGTCGAAGTAGCTGGGAGCGAAGGCTCGAAGAGGTCTCAACAACAATGAGACCACGCGATTAAACGTGGCGGTAGCATTCTTCAAGCCTTGGGGCATGACCAGCCATTCGTACAACATGCCACTTGGAGTGCTTACCGCGGTAAGTGGAACACTGGGGTCGTCCATGAGGATTTGGTAGTAACCATCCTTCAAATAGATGGTACTAAACACCGTACTACCAGCCATACTGCCCAGAATCACGTCTTTACGAGGGATTGGCGTTTGCGCTGGGACGATTGCATCGTTTACCTTGTTAAAGGCATGGACGATACGCCAACCGCCCGTGTCTTTCTTGACACAGAAAGTCGGACTGGAGTGAGGCGACTTACTCTCACGGACGTGGCATGCTTTCAAGCGAGCCGCGAAGAACGTTTCGATGATTTCGACTTGTTCACGAGGAAGTGGCCACTGCGAGTGACACAATACTTGGTGCCTGGGACGAGATCAATTTCGTGACGAATTCCACGATCAGTAGGAAGCTTGTCCGGGATTGATTATGGGAATACATCTTGGTATTCCTTGACCAACTCATACGCCGGATTGTTCGACACACGAAGTGACTCAAGCGATTGTTGAGCCACACGAAGTTCTTTTGCCGAAAGAACTGTTGGATCCAAAGTGGAAGAAGTAGCCACATGCTCTCCTTCCTTACGCTGATCTGCTACGAGAACGCATATCTGTTCGATCTCACAGGATTTGAGATCACGCACGAATGCGTCTGTACTCATGAGCTTGAGGTTCAGAATGTCAGAAGCAGTGGTGGGAGGACACTCGACTTGGATCTCCCGGAAAACGGTACAATCTTCAAACTGGACCAGCGCTTCAACCTTGGCTGGTCCTCTGCTTTGACAAAGGTCACTGGGGAGTGGTCTCGAACACAGTTTATCGGCAACACGGATGTCGCGTCCCCCTGGCGGTGACACTGATGTCACGGCCTCTGTCGTATGGGTGTCATGGATCATCTTGGCACCCACTTGCTCAGGAGAAGTAGCGATGGGAGACCGATATCCATCAACGGAACCAAAACCAAAACAATCACTTGAAAGGGGTTCATTACTTCCCTTAACGGTAGCTGTAGTTGCTTCCTCTACGACGTCCTGAGCTGGACGTGTGGATCTGATCACCCCGGGTGACCATTCCACTGTTGGCCTATGGTGTTGGAGCCATGGCATACCCAGGATCAAGTCGAACCACTGATCCAAGTTGTCTTCCGCACGACAAGTTCCATTAGCAAATTCATATTCGAAATCGAGGGAAACAGTGCGTTTCTCACTCGATCGAGGCTTGCCATCGGCAAACCGTACAATCATCTTCAAGTTTGGATCTCGAACAACAGAGATCCCTTCAATATCACGAACAGAAGAAGCTCCAACAAAATTGTTTGTGGCTCCACTGTCAAGCATAGCGGTCAAAGGACGACGAGATCCTTTTACCTTAACCTTGATGAAGATTAACTTCGCCGAATCCCCACCAACACTCGACGAGGACAAATGTGCATACTGCACACGGGGCCCAGAAGACGCTGTCTCTCGGTCAGACGACATCTCCCGTTTACGGGCAGTAGGACGACCCGCGCCTACTGTCCATTGCTGCTTTTTGGACTCGACGCTGGACTCAAAGAACCAGTGGTCGAGTTGTTGGCATGACGCTTGATCTTCTCAAACGGTATACGACACACAGCAGCGTAATGCCCCGAATAGACACAGAGGTGACACTTGAGCTTCTTCTTAGAGGTGGCGGACGACGACACCGCGCAGATTTCCATGGGTTCAGGACCACCAGGAGAGGGAGACAAAGGGGATCGGAACACCGACCCAACTCCTTTCGCTTGTTGGGCGCTGAACTCTTCACGCAGAGCCATGGAGTATGCGGCTTCAATAGTTGTCGGACGCTCACGGAACAATTGCGAGCGCGTTGGTCCCTCGCCAAGCCCATTCAAAAATACCGCCAACTGAGTGGACTCAGCGATTGGGTGTGTAACCACACAAGAGGACAAGTAACGCAACTTGACTACATAATCATGCACAGAATCACGTCCTTGCTTAAGTACCAGGAACTGCGAGTGGGCTCGGAATTCCGACTCGGCTGGATCAAACGTAGCAGACAGCTGGTCCTTGAGATCTTGGACCGTTGGAAAAGCGCCAGGATTGGCAATGGTCTTTCCCAGTGCCCACTGGCGAGCACGACCAGATAAATTTGCGATTGTGTACGCCACTTGGAGTTCATCTTCCGCGATGCCACGGGTCTTAATCGCAAGGTCCAATTCGAAAAACCAGCGAAAAAGCGGTGGTTCAGAGGAACCATCATACTTGGAAATGTCCAACTTGAACGTTGGACGACGCGCACTCGGCGGTGCCATTGAAGGGGTCGATCTGAGCGACGCCACTTCGCGAGATAAGAACTCCGAGATAACTTGATGTTGGCGATTGCGGACCATACAACGACAACTGCGTTGCCATCAGGCCGATTTGGTTGGACAGGCGTCCAACCGCTTCCCATTCGAAATCCGACAGATACTGGAAGAACTGGCGTTCCAGCGGAAGAATTTCTTCTTCGTTCATTCCCAAACGTGTAGACATACAATAGATCGGTCGTTGGACGGATCACAAAGTGCTACAAGGTGTAACAGGGCTCTAAGCACTCTGTTACAACAACTTACACAGAGCGGCGATGAGGCGCTCTTGGACTCAACAGAATAAGGTAATTTTAGGACTGAATTGAATAATAAAGGGAGCAAATGGTCCTCACGACCATTCATCCCGAAACCTAAGAAAACTGATAACCTACAAAAACTAATTCTAGTTTGCTAGGTACGGTACATATACCGTACCCCTCTTCGTATACGATACCGTCGTAACCGTAACACATGTAATCCCGTTACCGTAAGCTTAACCCATGTAACCCCGTTACAGTTTCCAAATCACACTAAGACTGCTAGGCGCACGACCTCGACCGGTCGCGCGCGCAGTAAGTGTTGTAGTGAAAGGGAATACCTTCCCTTAACTACTCCCTTTCTAACGGAAGCCTTGTTTCAAGGCGTTAGCTAATTCTAACCGGTAAACGAAGGGAAATCTTGGCCCTGAGTAAGAGAGCAATCTCTTACTAAGCCCTTTTATAAGGCGCATCGGCTAAGTAGCGGAATATCGCCGCTTTAGGAAAGTCTTCCTCTGTGCTCTAGCCGCACCGTGCGTATACGCACCTGATACACGGGCGGGATGGTAAGGGATCAGGCTGTCAAGCGTCCCATACCGCCTGCCCCGTGGGACGCCCGCGGGATACCACGGGATAGGCTGAACCCAACTTTTTCTGTTTTTGATTTAGAAGATTGAGAAGTACAGCAGTTCTTTCGAAAAACCAGATGACCTTACATGCCTTAGTCCTGTATACAAATCAGCGATTTCATCTTATGAGAGCCCAGGGACGCCATATAGTCTGTGATAACTCTTCTGCTTGTTGCGAAAAGCTGCTCGCTTGGCTTACTGGTTGCCGATATCGTCAGATATGCGCGCGCCATACGTGACAAAGTTGGAAATGTATTTTTACGACTATACCACCATTGAAGAGGACAAACCCCCTCCTCCTCCACTTCACCTTCCAGGTATCGCTGAATCTCGTCTTCTAAGGAGCCCGTGGGACGTTTTTTTAAGATCGCCTTGATGTAGTCTTCTTGGGCAGATCCGGTGCGTAACGTCATGTTTTCGGGTTGGCTGCTCCCAGTATCAGCGTCAAATGCCTGAGTCGAGTGGTTAAACGTTGCTCTCATGGCAGATATATCCGTGATAATATCGGAGAAGTTCAGCTTAATAAGCGGATCGAGAATTGTGGCCACGTCATAGACGGTCCATCTTTGCTATGTACTGCCTCAGCTTGGTTATCATTGCGTTCAAGGATGTCCGCAACGCTGCACCCTCATATGAGGAAAGAACCGCCTCTACACGCTGGAAAAGAAAGAGCTGAACGGGTGCAGCCAGCATGATGGAAGGGTATCCTACTCCAGAGAGCATGGTCGTAGCTTCTTCCAAAGGCTAGAGCAGTTGCACTACGTGCAAAACCAAGTCCGATTCATCATGGGTCAAGAGCAAAAGATTCAAACTGTCTTCACTAATGGGGAATGTATCCACGGCATTTTTCAGTTTGTGGGTTACGGATAATGTAACAGGGTTACATTCTGGTTACATTTAGTATGTGGTGTACGTGAATACACTACGGTTGGGGTCAGTATTGACTGGTTCGAAAGGTTTTGAACCATTGGTTATTTTAACCAATAAGGGCAGGAGCCCTTGGGGGTGGCGTGTCAGCCATCCACGTGTTGGTACACACGTGTGTACACTACATTTTAGCTAGGTACGAATTTGGAATATTCTACTTAGTATTACATATAGTTTATATTAGTTTAAATTGATTTAGGCTAATAACATATTAAATATATTCAGTTTACATTTCACTCTAAAGTGCAGACCCGTGACCTCGACCGGTCGCGCGTGCAGTGAGTGTCGTAGGTAAGAGGGATCCCTCCCTTTACTTACACCCCGTAAAGGGAACACAGCCGTTAAGGCTAAGTAGTAAACCAACCCGGGAATCTTGGCCCCGAGTAGGAGATCTCTCCTACTAAGCCCTTTATAAGGGCGTATCGGCTAAGTAGCGGTAGATACCGCTTTAAGGAAGAGTCTTACTCTGTGCGCTAGCCGCACCGTGCGTATACGCACCGGCTACACCGGAGGTCAAGGAATTCGACATCCTTAGCTGGTGGAAGTTGCAGGAGCAACATATCGCACTGTTGCCAAAATGGCAAAGGATATTCTTTGCATTCCAGCTTCAACTGCTGCCAGCGAATCGGTAAGAATAGTGTATGAGTGATAATCTAGAGTATTGAACTAGTAACTTACTGTAATGGTTAATAAATTATCCAGGCATTCAGTACTGGACGGAGGATTCTGGATGTTTTTAGGAGCTCGATAAAACCAGAAACTGTCGAGGCGCTTGTTTGCACGCAAGACTAAGGTATGGAAAAGTCTGTGACGAGCATGATTTCCATTTCCCCCCAAACGGTTTGTAAGTTTTCTCCAAGAAGTGTAATACTGTACGTACTTTTTTGTAGACCAGGACTTGCTTAATATCAGTTAATTGGAAATGGTCCAAGTTGGGCTGCGTCTACAACATTAATAGGCTCGGGGGAGGTAGAGATCTAGTTGGAAATGGGGCACATTCGGTGCAGGTCTGTGCTTTTTGAAATGGGATGGGTCGGGTCTGGGCCCACTCATTTTGAAATTGGCTCGGTCGGGTCTGGGTCTGCAGACCAAGTGTTGGGTCGGGTCCCGGTTTTCCTCAAACCTGACCCATATCCACCCTAGGTTGTTGAAATCACATGTAGCCATTCTAGAAGTGTTGGCGACAAAATGTCGTGCCACCAAGATGGAACGCCATTGGCTGGCACGGAGCTTCAAGGTACCAGCAAGCATTCAAGTGTCGTCTCCCCTTTTTTGGGCATGGCACTTGTTCCTTTTTAACACACGAGCAACATAAGTGAAGAAGCGTCGAGGTCGACCACTAACTAACTACTACAAATGGTTGTCTAAAGCCAGTGGTTAGACAAACTGCGCCGCCCCCCCCCCTCTCCTTTGCGGTCCAAACCTGTCTCTATCCACGTCCCGAACGTAGCGTAATGGCTGCCCATCGTGGCTTACGGTGCACGTTCGGACGAAGAAAGGCAGCACGTAGCAGCCGCTTTTGCGGTGCACACACACACACACACACACACACACATGGGCTCGCCGTGTCTCGTTTTCTCATTTCCGCATACGTATTCTACGTGTAAAGAGCCGCCACGGACTCAAGTGCCACGTCGAGTGCGAGTGCGTGTGCGACGCTTTTACGAGACAGAATTCGAGTCTCTATCTCCTTCCGTGGTGTGTGTGTGTCTCGTCCGCACGCGCTTCCTCTAGTTGTACGTACGACCACATTGTACGACGAGGCTTCGTTCTTGCGCCATGGCGGCGTCTTGTAAAGTGACCAAGTGCTTGGGCGAAGGCTCGGACGAGTGTCTCCTGTCGTCGAAAAAGTGTCCGCCGTGTATGTACGCACTCACGGGGGGCGACTATTCGTGCTACAGTCGCGACGCGGCCGGGAGCTGTCCGTTTCCCGACGTCGAGGCGGAATGTGATAAACCCAGTAGTGCCACCACCGTGCCCAGTCTACCAGCGTCGACGACCAGGAGCAGCCCAAGCACGAACAATACGACTACGAGCACGAGTGACGCGAGTGGAGCCACGAATAATGCCCCGAAAGCACCACTAGACACGCCCAAGCCAGCACCGAACGCTCCAAGTCCCGAAACAGCCAAGCCACCACCTGCGACGCCGACGACGCCAGCCACGACGACCGCGTCCGAGGCTGCTCCGTCCACGCCCGACACGCCGCCCGTGGCGTTGGACGCTGGCACCGTGACAACGTCGATCCCGCCCACGCCCTCCCTCGGTCCCTCGTTTCGTCCCAACGCCACGGCCAGTAGTAGTCCAAGTCCCGCTGAACGCACGTGGACAAACAAGACCACGGGCACGAGCAGTCCCGCGACGTCGCCCGCGCTCGTGGATCTCATCCTCGTCGGCGGTCTCCTCGTGCTCATTTTGATTCTGATTTTCGTCGTCGTGCGGCGCATGGTCGCGAAGAAGAAACTGGCGCGGACGGGGCAACGCACCGTCACGTCGTCCAGCCAAGCGAGTCAGTGGTCGCATCGGAACCTCACCGCGGACATCTCGCGCACGCACTTGTACTCGACGTATAGCTACAAGGACGAGGAAGGAGGCGGGGGGGGGCCTATTCTTGCGGCCTCGCAGGGCAGTAGTACGTATAGCGGGGACTATCGTGACGCTAAACAAGGGAGGGGGGGGACCCAGCCGCCCCTGGGGGATTTCTCGCGCTATGGCCACACGCCGTCGCACTTTGTCCCCCCCTCCACGTCGCCGTATTATGCCACGTACAGTGTGAGTACCGGGCCGGGCGTGCAAGGTGGCAGTCACGGTACGGCGTCGACCCAAAGTACCGCGAATTTTATCAACGTCACGGCCACGTCGGGCCAGCACGTGGTGGGGCCCGACATGGACTCGACCCGCTCGGGCGGCCATCCGCTTACGGTGAGTCAATTGATGCCCACGGGTTTTGCCGGCGACGACCGCGCGTCGTCGTCGTCGTCGTCGTCGTCGTCGTGTGTCGCGACGACGACAACGGAGCCGCTTCAGTATGGCCACGTCCCGCCGACCGTCTGCGACTCGGGCATTGCCCCGACGAGTAGTCAGGGCAAAACGCCGCCGCGCTTTGGCGTCTCGACGGTCAGTAGCACCCGAAGTGACTATGATATTGTCGATCCGATTACCATGCACGATGTCGAGGCGCGCAATACGGAAATGCTGGCCGAAGCGAGTCACTATCCCAAGTTTTCCATGGAATCCGAGGTGGATCTCGACGACGAGTCGTTCGACTCGGACGAGGACGACGGGCGAGGAGCGCACGCGGGTCGAGAGCATAAGATTTGAGGGGACGAGACGGCGGGACCTGTGACATGGAATGCGCCCGGAAACCTTGCGCGGGGGGGGGGGGGCAAGGGTGTTGGGGGTCGCGACGGTACAGTTGTCGACGACGGTAGTGGTGTTTAGTTAGGGCGGTAATTAGATATATATAAGATATAAGCACACTGTGGAAAGAAAGGGACCGAAAAAGAAACGAACGTGACACGGAATCAGAACCGTGAGACATGATGCCGATCGATGCTAGAGCTCACGATAGTAGTAGTAGTGAGTACGTTCGAACGTACCCCCGAGGTTAGTGTATGGAAGCGAGAATCTCTATCCTCTCTTTTAGTAGTACGTACTACTGTAGTGTGTGTGGTCCATGAAAAGATGCGACAAACGTTCGAGTACAAAATAGCTGTAGTGGTAGGAAAAGATTAGAACCGTTTCTCTTCGTCTACATGTGGACCGACTGGGTGGCTCAGCTCGCACGACGACGCAACGTGGACGGACGTGTTCTTGGTAGTGTAAAGTACGAGCGACGAGATCGGGGGTAAGACTCCACGCGGACGCGCGGCTTGGTGTGCCACTTGGTCCCATCGTGGACCTCTCGAGGCCGTGGGCCACCACGCTGCTGCTGGCGCTGACCTCGACGTGGCGTGGTGGCGTGGGGCCTGGCCAAGCAGCGGCGTCCGAGGCACTGCTGCTGCGTCCATGGGAAAACGTGCTCCTTGCCCGACCGTGGGCGTCCATCGATCTCGATGCGGCTCGTCGGCAAGCAGTGGGTTGTTCGTCGTGGGGTCCGCGAGCAACGCCGCGAGTTTGTGCTTTTGCTTGACTAGCTGTTGCGCATACACGTCGCGTCGAGGTCCGTCAAAGTAGCGAATGGCATGTTCCATGGACGCCACGCTCTTGCGCAAGCCCGTGATTTGGCGATGCGGCCAGCGCGCAATGCCATGGCGGCGACAAATCTTCTTGAGCAGCGTGACACAAATGCCGAGCGACGCCGCGACTTTGGCCAGGGGTACTTCAAAGTACGGCCGCAACATGTCGAGCGTGATGGTGCTCGAAGGCGGGACGCCACCTCCCCCCTGCTGCGTGCGCGACGAGCGCGGTCCCGACCTCGACGGCGACACGGGCCCGACGAGCAACGCTTTCCGTGGCTTGGGCCGTGCCGTCTTGGACGTCCGTGGCACGTGGCGTTTCGACATGACGTGCGTTGTGGGGGCAGGAGCTGCCGCGAATGTCGTTGTCGTGGCGCGAGGAGGAGCTGGGCACGTTAGCGTCTCCATGAGCATGCAAGAGCAAGAGTGCTGGCATGGCGTGGGGCTGTGGCGAGAGAGACTCGACGCGCGTGTGTCGTTCTCGATCGTAAGGGCAAAGCGAGTCAAATGGGTTGCTTCCTTTTGCTTCGACAAGGGGCAGACGCGAGCACAGGGGGCTCGATTTGCATCTTGCCTACCAGATGGCGGGGGGGGGGGACCGGAGACTGCCTGCCGTCTGTTGCGTACCGCTTTCATGGTACATGCATCGCCAACGGGTCGGTCGTGTGTTCCGTTTCATGAAATGTTCTTTTCGGTGATTTTCGCTTACGAGTCGGGTCGATGTGTTGTACGTTTGTGTGTGTGTGTGTGTGTGTGCCTCGTCACGTAACCAGTGGCCTGGTCTCAAGACTGGCGGCCTCCGTAACGTTTAGCCACGTGACACTGTCGTCTAATCAACGCGCCCACGACACGACCACACGACACAAGGGGGCGGGGGGTGTGGGGTGTGGCTCAAAACGTGGCGCCAAGATCCCACAAGTGTATGGTTTTGCCGCCACGACGACTCAAGTCTGACGCCAAAGACGGAGCGCAACGCTGCAGCGGGCGTCGAGGATCCAGTCCGACGTGGCACCACCGCGCAGCGCAAATCTTCTTGACGGAAGGCGCGAAAGGACAAACATTCTTCTTGGCCCCGATCCTTGACACGGTGCCTTGATGGGCAAAACTGGAGTTTGGGCATCCAGTCTTGACCGATGACGCGCGTCTGGGACCCGTTTCCGTGACGTTATGCCATGTAGCCAACCCCGAAGCGTCACGACAGTCGGGGAGGGCGCCCTGTCTGTAGTCTGTAGCTGCAGACAGGGCCAGCGAGGGTGCCACATCTCTCTCTATCGCGCTCCGAACGTGATGAAAACGCTGTCGTGGAAATCCTGCGTGGAAAGGTTCGATATTTAACCCGAGACAGAGAGGGAGTTCCTCTGGCTTTGTTTCTGTTCCAAAAGTACCTAAACAACAGACGACGTAGCAAGCAATATAGATATAGATGTACATATTGTGTGCCATGTCTTTAACCACGCTGCCTCAATGAACCCACTCGAGAGTGTCGAATAAATACTCTTAACTGGCTTGGGCGTGTTTCTTCTCCAGTCAAGCGACCTCGTGGTTGACAGGCGGAAAGTATCGCCACAAGGGTTTCATCTGGGCTTTGGGCCTTCCATACGACGTGTCAACGAGGGCTGTCTTGAGAAGGTGCGTTGAGGCAGCACGACTCGGGCTCGTGTATCTTTGGTGCTGAAGAATCAACGCTATGGACGGGAGTTGACATTTTCGAGGACGAACCTGAGCGTTGAGCACGTGTTGAGTGCGAGTGGGACCTCCATCACGTGGGTCGGCCTCGATCGGGCGAGGAGGTTCCCGACTCGGTGCCATGAACCACGTCGGGACGGTCTGTGCTTCTTTGTGTTCCTCCGTTCCTTCCTGCACTTTGTCCTCGTCCGCTGCGTCGGCGTCGAGGGCGCGGACGAGAGCGTCCGTTAGGGGGTGTTTCCTTCCTGTCCGTATATAGGCTTGTAGATCCATCTCGAGTTTCTTTAACTGATCCGCATACGCTCGTTTCTGCTCCCCTTCAAAGTACTGGACTTGTTTCGTCATGGACTCGATACTTTTCCGAAGGCCCGCGATCTTTCGATACGGCCAATTGTTAATGCCATGGCGTCGACACACCTTTTTCAACAACGTCGTGCACACGCCAAACCGAGCGGCCGCTTGTTGCAACGGCCGTTCAAACTGGGCTTGCAACATGTCCAAACTAATGTCGCGCGTGGCATTCCCGAGCGGACGAGACGACGCGGCGCGTCGAGACGTGGCGCGTTTCGCCACGCGACGAGGTCCACCGTTAGAGACGTGGTGGTCGCGAGGCCTCTCGCTCGAGGGGGACCAGCGCTGAATCCTTTTGGCTCGTCGAGTGGACGTCCGGATCGTCTCACCGGGTGCGTCTGCTGCTGCGTCGCGGGGCCCGTTGCATTCGAACACTTGTGTCGACGAGGGATTCGTCTCTTCCGGAATCGTCTCTTGCCGTTGCCGCTTCCCCACACTTCCTCGCGGGCTCGGTCCACTTTGGACAGGATTTAATCCACCCAGAGGATCAAAAAAGTCATTCACAAGTGGATGACGATGCGAAACTGGTGCTAACAGAGCGTGCGTTGCTGTTTCGTCGGATAAAAGCGAGACGGGGGTTCGAGTGGAGTGCAAAGAAGGACGAGAGACGAGAGCGTGCGGTTGTGGACGCAACTGTTGAAGAGGCTGATAATCCTGATGCGTTCGTTGCGACTTGGGTAGTGACGGCATTGTGAAAGTGAGACGGGCTCGGTTGGGTTTATCCGTGAAAGGGGTGAATGAATGGTTAACGGGCACGAGGTGGTTCTTCGATGGTAGTGGTTGCGTGCCCAATGACGCCATTTGTGTCTATCCGGGATAGTTGGATTTAAAAACCAAGAAGACAAGGCTGTGCCGTACTCTTTCGTCCGTGTGTTTTTTTCTTTCGTGTCGTGTAATCGATCAAGCCTCCACACACTGAATGCAAAACGACTTGGAGCCTGGACACTTTTCTCGCTCGTTGTACTCGTTAATTGATAATGCAAAGTGGGTGGCAGTCTTTTCGTTTAGTTGGACGAGAGTTGGGTGGACAGTTTGCAAATAGAAATGAGAAGAAAGGGACACGATTCCGATCCTCAATGTCCGACCATCTTTTTCATTACATGCCCCATCTCGACGGCTCTTTTTTGTCAAGACGAAGGATGCTACAATAGCAACTGTTTTTTGCTTTCTCGCATGGATGGACATGTTTATCCTTAAAAATTGAGCTCGTCTTGCAAACAGAACTTTCGATGCGTTACAAATCCTACTTAAAACTTTGGACCGAAGGCAACTAAGTAGAAATCGTTGCACTTAAACATTATGCCTTTGGGCACAAAGATTGGGCAGGGGTTGCACACAGGACACGAACGGCTGTTAAACGTTCAACTATGCGTAAAGTGTAACTGAATGGCTCAGCGAGAAGTTTCGACTCGTCACGTCTCTACTGTCGAGAAAATTGCTGCGATGTTTGCCCTATCCTTGGGGTCCTTTTCAGTGACGATCAAGACAGTGATAGTGTACGTTGAAGTGCTCGCATGATTAGAGTATAGAGCTGATGAGTCTAAGCTCGTAGGAGGCGTCTCACAAAAACACCACGGAGACAAAACGAGGAGGATATATAGATATATCTAATAATGACTGAGTAACCTTTATCCATTGCATCTAAAGTTAGGAGATAGGGTCACTTGAAGTAGTTCAATAAAATGTAGGAAAATAGTCCATCCAGATCTACAAGATCAGAGGGTGCACAAATTCATACAACAAGCAGCAAAGAAAAAAAAGCTGGGAGCAGTTTCGTCATCATCGTGCTATGTTGCAACCCTTATATCGCTGACGATAGGACACGAGGACACAGTAGCTTGCTACTCACGCGTTACGTTCGCTTCGGATAAAAGCAGTCCATATGCGCCTGTCTTGGATGCTTTAAGTGTAGTCACGATTTGATTGCGACCATGCTGAGGTTCAAGCGCGTGAGACATTTTTCAAAGAGAGCGACGCGTTCATGTATACGATTTTGACCCCGCTCGAGCTCTCGATCTTTAAACAGCCGATCACGTTAGTGACACCATTTTTCACCTATAGACACTCAATTTGTTCCATTTGAAATGCCATTTCATTAAAAAATCTTCTATTCGACTTAAGCTATAGGTGAGTGGGTCATGGAAAGCATACCACGCTCTACGGTGCGTAACCTTCCGTCATACATAAAAACGTCTCTAACTTGTCGCCCCGACGCGGCACCACTCCATGCCAAAGAAAGCAGAGGCATCAAAGTTGGGGTCTTCCACATTCACATCCTCGAGTCTCTCCATGACGCGGCGGTATTTCAGTACTTTCCGCGCCACTTGTGCATTTGCTGTCAGGGCTTCCGGGTCGCGCTGCACCGCGTTCAAGAGTTGGTGGACGTTGCCACAGACACGCGCTTTGGCGTCTTCATCTTCGTAGATAAACCGAACGCGCGTGGGGGAGACGGACGACACGTCTCGGGTCGTCTGCGGGCGTCGCGACCTGTCCCCCGCGTCACTGGACGCGGCTCCTTCCGTCCACGAGTTTCGACGAGGCCTATCGGGATAGGCCTCGTGAGCGCACGTGACATGGAGTTGAGACTGTGCTCGTTTCGTATAGTTGCAGCCACTTGTCCAGCGATAGGTGACCGCACGCGCGACGGGTGCGCCACACGAAACCGGGTGTTGCATGGTAAGAGAAGGATTTTATCCGACTACGTTCGTGGGCAATGGCTGGAAAAATGCCGAATGAGACCAAGAGGCGTTGCAGTTGCTTCGACATTGTTGTCGGATCCCGCACGAGTTGGTGTAAAAGGACGGACGTTACTCGACCGGGAATTTTAAACGACTCAAGTTGAAGACTTAGACACTTTTGCGAAAAAAACATGCAAACGTCTAAGCGTGAATACGATATGAACATGCCAGATGACAGGTCTGTTGTCGAGGTGAGGGTCTCACACACCATTGTGAAGTATACGCACGATGTATCGATACGAACGAAAACGATAGATGTTGGGCAAGATAGACAGAGCCCATGAGACAGCAGGGGAGAGAGAGCGTTACCATTAGCAGCCATGGAAGCCAACCTTCTCTATCTTCTACCGTCAATGTCGCCTAGATGGGTTTCACGATTTTAGAGAATGCATTTTTAAACAGTTGCGACGAGTATCACGTGTGTCCCTCGTGGCAAAATCAAGTTTTTTTTTCCCTGACTGGGACACAAGTTCAGCGTGTTGGACGTCAGACGGGAAGGTTTTTGTCAACGGGGGGTTTGGTCTTTGTTGATACGAAATAGCTCACTCTAAAATGCAAAAATATATCTCAGCCATGTATCTCAACAAGTGTCACGTTCACAATCGATGCGTGATAAAAGACTTCGACAAGTGAGAATGTGGCTTCAAAATGTATCTATTGTTCATACCCTATTGTCGATAAGGACATTGCCTAAATTAAGGATCCTTCTTCTCATCATCATTATCTATTTGTCTTAAGCCACTTTCCAAGGAGCACAAGACGGTCGACAAGAGTGAGCAAGTGGGGTGGGTATAGGCAAAGTGAGAAAGAGCCATCTCCACGTACCAACGGAAATCCTGCATAAGCATCGTCCATTTCTTTCTCCTATCTGTCCAGATTTCCCATCAAGGCGATCGTGGGCGCAATGGTGTCGGCCTGCATCCACTGCGTCGTGCCTAAAGGAGAGCCAGCCATGTCTTAAGCTGTACTGTTGGGAAAAACGTCGCCTAACATGTTAACCTAACGACCCAGTTCACCTAAAGCGCGTAAGTGAATTAGGGGAAGGCATCGATGCTTTCGTAACGTTTTCGCAACGTTTCAAATCTCGATTCTCAAAGATTGAGTAAAGAATGTTTAGATGCGAGGTCATGAGCTTAGTGTCTTCGCATGGTTGGTGGCTGTGACTGCTGTGCCCAACCGAATGCTACTGCATCGACCAAATTCGTTAGTCCGTGGACTTAAGGTGCGATTTAATCGTGATCACCCGTTTAATTGCAGAAACTTCCCGCTAACATTCCGGTTACCACATCTTATGTTTGTGCGACATGATGTTGTGACTAGAGTGATCCAGTAACGCTAAACTTCTTTCTGCGTTATGCGAAACTATATAACGTAGGACAGGTAAGAAATTCACAAATGGGGTACCCAAAATGTTTCTTGCGAATAACCACAGTGTTCACCACACAAACAAACAACTCCTTTAACCTGATGTGACGAAGCCATCCCATCACTCTATTCTTCCACTTACAAGCTCGACGTGTGTCGAAATTGCTGGCCTTTAGACACGTCTTGACTTAAATCCAGTCGCTGTCGTCAACGGACGCGCATTCGACACTACTCTGTCCCTGGAGTTTTTTTTCGTAATGTGGGTCGTCATCACTTGTTGACAAAGTTGGTGGTTAGCGAACAACATTTACTTGTCGTTGTACTTTATTTGGGTATATGTAGCGACTTACCATTCGACATCGAGATTCAACGCTAAGCTGTGGCTAAAATGGAAACGGATACGTTGACCTTTAACGGCTACAGGTTCAATCACCCACTCGAGAATCCGCACTTTGTCGCCAACGCTCTCGCCTCACCGCATCTCAGCAAACCATTCAAACATGACGTTAGACCAAACGAAGCGTGTCATGATGCACCATTCTATTGTGCGCTTGTCTCTAAACTCTCACCAAACTACTGCCACGTGCTCTGTGCGAAAAAAAAACAATCTGATACCGGTATATAATTCCATCACTATCCACGTCATTTGTTACTTCACAACGTCTACAATTGTCTTTTTGGGAGCGTCTAAGTGTCCCCCCCAAAATCGGCTTTTTTGTCAAACTCGCGTTCTTTTTGGCTTAAATCCACTCATTCTTGGGTAGACTTGCGCGCTCCTGCTTGGTCGCTCCAAGCAGCAGCGGCTGGGGTGATGATTTGGCACGTAGCTGCTGTGGACGTTTCTTTGGATGCAACGCGCTGTCCAATTCACTAATAGCTTCCGCGTACAGTTGCGTCGCTTGACTCAAGCGTCGATTTACTTCCTCGGACAACTCTTTTTTCTCCACTGTCACGTTCGCTTGTGCTGCTTCTTCGTCTCCTTCGACGCTTGGACGAAGCGACGAGGAACTGGATCGCCACGATCTCGCCGGGTTGCTCGTAACGCTCTTTCGCAGTGCATCCTCTGGATCATGAATCACACAAAGCACATTATCATCCTCATCCTCCTCGTCGTCTTCATCCGAAGTCAATCCTTTCTCTTCCTCGTCGTCTTCTTCCACGATTTCGCCATTCATGCGCTTTTGGGCTAATTGCAACATCTCGGCCGACTGTCGTTTCATTTCCTCTAACTGGTGCCGTAAAAAACTCTTTTGTCGCATAGGCTTAGGGGGACCCAGTTCTTCCCGTCGAGCCGCATTCGCTTGTTGCTGGTTAGTGACAGCGCTCAGTTTGCCCACGGGTCGTCGTCGACCGTGGAGGGCCGCCACCTCTTCTTCGCGCACTGTGTTTTTGCTTTTCGTCCCGCCGCCCCCAAACTTTCGCACAAACCACGACCCGAGCGTCGTACTCGTCTGTTGCTTTTGACGCCCGAGTCGCTTTTGCCACGAACTCGAGGGTGTCGCTGCTGGGATAGAGGAGGAGCTACTCATGATTTTCTCTACCTAACCAGTTATTATTTATAAAAAACTACCTCGCCCCCCAGTTGCTAACGGTGGCACAATTCTTTCTGAGCACAATTCGTTTTTTGTGTCGCCAGAACGAACGTACCGGGTACCCTTTTTCTGGGTGCAAGAGATACACTGGAAATCGCCAGCAAAACTCCCAGGTCGTTTTTTAGGAGATCCCCCCATAGTGGTATTTTTCCACATAGGGATGGATAGGCTGTAAAATGGAATAATAGAAACCAACCGTCGTCCGGCGCGAGACTCGCTACTTGATGCCTGCCTCTAAATCTGACCCATCCTCTCCGTGTGTCTGTACGCTTGAGAAGGTACCATGAGCATGGAACGGGTGCGGTACGTAGAGCTCGGATCTTGCTAAAAAGTTTGGAGAGTACTTGATGAATGTTGAGAGAGAGCATATGTGATGGCAGCATATAAGAGTAAGATGGGGTGGTTAATTAACGCCTTGTTTTGGCACACTCTAATTATGATAACTTTATATAGTGATTGCCAGATTATCTGGATGTTGAGAAATGGCTTCTTATTCCCATGTGCCCTGTTCATACTCACTTTTAAACCCATTCTTAGTAGCCATAGAAAGAACGGAACGTGCACGCAAGAATCCACGAGGATGGAGGTCGCTGAAGCGACAATGCATCCACTATTGGATAGAGGAAGGGGTGTATGTTGCTGTCGCATTGTACCCAACTAGCAAATAGAATATGGAGCGTGATCGAAGCACGCAATGCAGTTATCGCAGTTAGAGATGGCGACATCATTCGTAGCCGCAGCGTTCTACTCAAAGTTTCGTTAATATAAAAAGCAGTGGGTGGATTTATAGGTAAAAAACATACCATTCAAGGTCGGATTTCCCACTGCATTTTTTAACTCGAACCTTCATCACTCGAGGCTTGCCGCATCAATCCAAGATAAAATCTGATGCTTATCTTGGATTTACGATACGCTCCGTCGACGAATCTCAAATAGTCCAAACTCGCGACTCCATCTCTCTCTAACCAAGTTGGACTCGGAGATCTTGTAATACTCAAAGCCTGTTTGTTCCAGCTTATGGAAAAACTTGAGTTTTGTATCGGCACGATTTAATCCTAAAAGAATCAACGTGCGCCATGTCGCTAAGCGGTTAATTGTATGAAGCAACGGGTCATAGAGTTCCTCACGATAGGCGACATCCGTCCCTAGGATCACATCCACTTGAGGAGCGTCCGTGCCGTCCATTGTCATCTCTAATAAACTTGTCTCTTGCTCAGACGATCCCCAACAGAGCTCCGTGACGTGAACTTGTACGTCCGCACGGATTGCCTTAGCATTTCGCTCCACATTGCGGCGTAAGCCATGAAGATGTGTCTCTAAATCTGTTAAGTATACATGCGAAGCTGCATAACAGGCAGCCACCATGAGTCCAACGTAACCGGTGCCACTCCCCAATTCCACGACCCGAGCACCATTAAAAAGGGGACGGTAAACCGCTCGTTGCGCCTGTAAGTGGACGACGAGCACTTGGCCACTGGTCCAGATAGAGCCACCAATGCCTGGCGTCCAGTCGCATTCGAACTCGAGCCGCTTTTCGCTTGGTTCAGCATCGTCGTCAACTTGTACGAGCAATGGGACGATTGTAACCGCTTGTGTTGCGTTTCCTGCCCCTATCTCTTGTTGCTGCTCGTTGCTCTCAGCTCGAGACCTAACCATCCGCGTATCTCGTTTCTCTATCTGGACAATGGGACGCGCATCATCCGTCACGTTGTGTGTATACATACGCCAACGACTGGTCTAAAGTGGGGGGCTTCCTACTTAAGTATACATCCTTGTTGCTTCGTGCCCTATGCTTAAGTTAGACATCCTTGTCTGCTCGATATCGGGCAAGCCCGTCCTCCATCACGTCTTGTCGTCGTCCTCTCTCGTTGCACCAGACGATGCCTCGTCGAGTACCTTGGCCAGTTCCCTCCAAGGTCTTTTATCCTTCGTCTCGTGTACACACGACGAAGAGCTCCAGGAGCTCCACGCTGCGCACTTTCGTGGTGTTTTTCGGACGACGGCAACGCTCACGTTCGCTGCGATTGAGCGTCCCGCGCGTGCGTGCACATTTGGATTGGAGTGTCTGCAGCATCTCTTGCATCTCCTCGAGCAGCAGATTCTCGTGGTCCTGAGTGCCCAAGGCCTCGACGTGCTGCGTCGGCAACCAGGGTACGATTTACGGGACCTTTTACATGGGACAGACAAAGTTACGCACGCGGTCGTGACAAAGTGGGCCACGACCCCGACGCTGCGGTTGCGGGACGGTGGCGTCCCGTTCCTTCGGCTCAAGTTAGAGACACGACGTCAAGTGACGAGAGCGTTAGAGGTCGAGACGTCGTCGATGATTTGTGCCTTGTTAGTGGCGAGGGAACAGGTGGTGGCGATGCATCTGCCCAAGAAAAAGCACTTTTCTCTCCTTGTTGATGGTAGGACCCCAGGGTGAAAACGATAGCGACAAGATACAGACGAACGATTAACTGGATGTGGCTTGTGTGTGTTGTGTCTATAGATCTCTTACTCGTGCTGAACTTTATCTATCATACGCCATCGTTAGCGACTTCCGAGACGTGGACGCCCATCTGTTTCGCTAACTTCAATGCTCGGTACGTGTCCGATCAATGAATCCATGCGTCCAATTTTGGTGGGTGCTCACAATACGGGGCTGATGCGGCCGGCGCATCAGCGGCTTTTTGTACGCATATGTCGTCTTCTTGTCCCCACACATCTCGTTACTCTTGCTTAGCAGTGACGCATCGCCCGACCACTTTCCGTCGTTTCAAGCGACGAAAACGCGCATCGTCCAAGCGCTAGCGGACATGAATGCCATGCGTGCGATCCAAAAAGCACTCACGCAGCAGCTCCAGTGGCAGCCGCACAAACATCTGCCTCTCGTACGTCATTTCATTTACAAAAATGAACTCACAGGAGAATGTACACACCCGTCGTTGCCCGATCATCTCGACACGTGCGTCCAAGTCTTGAACCAGTACGCAAAACTCTACTACATCATGTTCCCGACCGCGTCAAAGCCTCAAGTGCTCGGTCAACGCTTCGAAGCACCCACCGCCGCGCGATTTCTATACGACCGGAGCGCCACGGGTCTCTTTGTAGCCACGTCTAGTCCTGAGTATCGTCTCGTCGTGTGCTTCCACTCGTTCGCACCGCTTTCGGACGCACAAGACCAATTGGACGCACTGCTCAAACACTTGCGCCACGACGACGCGCTCATGTCGCTAGCGCTTTTCCTACCCAGTAGCTCTATCCACGCCTTGGGCATGTGGCCGTAATCGTGTCGGCGACCTCTCGTCCGCTTCCGTGCCCCGAAACGACAAGAGAAGTCGTCGTCGTCCACTGCATCCGAAAAGTGTCCGACGAGCGTCGAAAATGTCCGCAGCCGCGACGTCCCGACTCTCGGACGCACCATCGTTCGTCCCGTGGACGCTCAGCAGCCGACCTAAAGGACGCCACCGCAACGTCACTAACCGATCGCGGTCCACTTAAGTATCCTCCTCATGACCGGGCCGACACCATGTTGGACCTTGGGAAAGCTCTCTCTGAGCTTGCATTTTCTCGACAGGGAGCGCGAGATCGCCGCCCGAATCTTCGAACGCTTTTGGGCCACGGCCTACTTCCCACGACAATAAATACGCTCGTTGCAAGACCGGGAGCGTGTTCCTCTATCTACGCCCAGGATCGGGGGGGCATCACGAGAGGTGCGGAGGTCGAGATGGATAATATCCGGATGTTCCGCGAGAAAAATCGGGCCCAACCGACTTTTCACACCTAGCGGATGAGTTCGAACACAGATTTACGTATCGGTGCCATGTGCGCAAGCTCCAGTTAAGGGATTCGTGGGTTACAATTAGAGACATATTCGATTGGTGGGGTTTCTGTGTGAGACATTGGTCAGTTTAAAAACGATTTCTAAAGAGCGCGATATACCAATCCTACTTAACCCGGAGATGAGTGTTTCACACAGTATACTACGTACCTACCTACCTACTGGACGAGAAACCCGTATCAAGTCGAATACTTACGTCGTGTTAAAAATAGTCTGTATACTTAATTATTATAATTAGGTAGGACCATTTGTTTTTAGTTAGCAATCTGTATTTCTTATCTTTTAGGTGCTAAAAGTAAGTCCGTTCTGAGTACTGCCTATTTTTGTACTGATAAGGTATGTAGGTAACACAACAGCTGTTAGCGGTATAGTATACCTTCAACAGCTCATGCATACTCATGTTAGGCTAGCTAATCACTTCTCAATAAACTTTGCATTGGATAAACATCTACTTGCATCCACTTCGTCGGACGTTCAACAATCTCTCAAAGGGTGTCACTCTCGCAACCTAGCTGTAATTGGTTGTCGAGATACAGCAGACACGAGACGTTTTGGTATATTATATTTGACTTCACTATACGACTACTACGACTCGAGTTTCCTACGTATCTACGCTACGATGGATGCTAACACCTTTCAACACGTCGATCGCGGAAACAATAGAGCAAGTCTACAGTTAACTACCATGAAGCTATTGCCGACGCGCGCGTGGCGCACGTCGTCTAGTGTCAACGACCGCAGCGCTTAGAGAAATATGTTACCGCTTATGTACCCGGTTCTGGAATATAAGTAAAGGGAAGAACCAGTCAATATCCGGAAACGTATATGTAAACAAAACTAGGTTCCAATCGTTTGTGGCGTCATGCTCTCACGCATTCCTTCTGCCAGAGGCGTGAATTCTTGCCACTTTCTGAGTTTGCGATGAATACCTCGGTGCATGCTTCAACTAAGCGTACACCGTTCTACGTTTATGCCGTGTAGCATTCACGTACCTCAGCTTTACTTGACAGTGCGCTAAATCTAAGTGAAAGTGGACCCGCTTAAATTTTGTGTTATTCAGTTCGAACGAAACGCAAGTTTCAGTGGTAACTTGCGAAGGCATGACGAACGCGTCTATCATAAGTTCAGCAATAGACGTTGCATACTAATCCACCTACTACTTTCACAACGGTAGATGTGCTCACAACTTCCGTCATCACGACAGGAGCAAAAAATTGAAACTGCAAATGTTAGTAGAAACAGATTCTATCAGGATGTAAACATTCCAATTTGTGATGGATGAGTATGCATCTGCTACACCGCGTGGGATGAAGAGAGGATACATCACTGCTAATAAAGCAGCGGACGACTTTTTATTACATCGATACGTTGTAATATGTTATATAAGAGCATCTCCACCGGTCAATGTTAAATTCGTTCTATTTAACAGGACTGATCCTGTTCCAGGCTTACACTGTATTTTGCGAGGAAGCGCGCAATACAATATAGGGCTGGATTAGTTGGTAACAACTAATCCTATAATAAAAGTAAATATATAAATATTCACTTATGCCTAAGAACGAAAAATTAAGAGTGTTTATTTAATGGGTGGTTTAGAGGCTAATAGTATAGTAACTAACTAATTAATATAATAATATCAAGTCTTTAACTAACTGTACTATTATTTAACCTGCAAGATTCGGTATTTATACCGAATCGACTTTTCCTTCTTAGATTATAATAACTTATAATCTCTTATTTAAATTTCAGACAACGCGTCTGAAATTAAACTGTGATATTCTAACTTGAATATCAATTATGTAATGGCACACCATTACATCACCCCTCACTTAAGGTGGTTAGCCAATAATAACTCTTATTTTGGCCAATCATGGGTGGCACTTGTTGGTCAGAATTTCTCATTCACCAACTGATTGACCATCGACTCGATGGTCAAGACACACGGCGGCGCTCTAAAGAGCGCTTCTGAAAACAATGAAGGAGCTTCTTCCTCCGCATCAGCACTAGGTGCTGAGGTGTTGAGTGACAACGGTGACGCTGCAGTAGCAGCGTCAACTACGGAAAGGTCGGAAGACGTACCGTCTTCGACCGCAGATGCTGCTAAGGCGGCATCTCACAAGAAACAGGGAGATGTTGCTAATGCAACATCTCGCACGATGGCAACTTCCGAATGGCGTGTTGCCAAGAGGGCCATGTTCGGGAGTTCTGAATCCGAACAAAGTGATGGGGATACAGATGTACCCACTTAAGGATCTAGCGAGTCGAAACTCGCTAGGTGCTCATCGCCTAACAGCGATGAAGACTCTGGTGTCGCTGTCATAGCTGACAGCGACATGATTATCACAGGTGGTTGCGGGAACGCAGAGCCCCACCTGGACCAAGTACTTCTCCACGTCGGGGTGATTTAACCCCGGCGCGTGGTGTTGAAGCAGGCGGTGCTCCGCCTGCTAAAAGAGCTCGAGCAGAAGCGGCGGCTGCCGCTTCTAAAGCATATCATCGTACGGAACCACATGTTCCGTACAGAGTGGGGTTTTGGACCCCTGGATGGTCTATTGCCTCCAACAGTGGCGGTCACCGTAAACGGGACTGCCAGTATGCGTTGTTCGATATCAACGTGCTGGATGACTGCGAAGACATCCAGTCACGTCGATTCGATAGAAGTACAGACGATAGACGTATGTACTTTATTGACCTCTTTTTCCAGGTTCGATATTATTCGAGCCGGAAAGGGTCAAGGAAGAACAGGGACGATAAAGACGCCCTGACTCAGAGTTGGAATGCTTTTGTTGACAACTACAACAAAAGCCCAGATGATTACGTGAATAAAGTTCACGTAATGCGCGAGCGCTTTTTAAAGCACTCTCGAACAGGCAAAATGGAATACATCCATTTTGCTTGCATCAAAGAAGGGTTAAAGTGTGGTGTCCCTTCTCACCTCGTTTGCCCGCGGTGTACGCAGGGCGCTCCTGGTCTGTCAGAGGAGGAGTTGCGGGGGTACGGTGGGTTTTCCGTACCCGCCGAAATTCAGGGTTTAATTGATACCCTGAATGCATCAACACCTACTGTTGATGCTACTTCGCATTATGATTTTGAGACTTCTTCTCAAACTCAGTCAAAAGGTCTGGGGAGTCGGCCCTCAGAACCTCAATTGGTTCCCAAGAGTAGAACTCTTGGGGATATCCCAGCCAGCGTACCAAGTACTCGGTACGCTGCCCCTTCTTCAAAGGCACTTCGGAATTTTCCACCTCGAGCACACATCGCTCAACCGCCCCGTCTGCACACGCAGACTCCCCCCCCCCGCTGCCGACCACTCCTTATCGAGTGTGCCGCCGCCCCCCCGATTCTCTACGCCTCAGACAGTTAGGCGCTTACGGTCATTGACTGTGGGCTCATCCCTGCTGAGTGCATCAGAGCGCGCGCTAAGTCTCTTCCGAAAGGACTAGACTGGGTTTGCCTAAACTACAACGCTTCTTAAGTGGTGGTGTGATCTCTTGCAAGTGCGCTAGGCCGGACTTGCTTTAGATTGCTGAAAACCTACGCCTCGATTAGATCAGATCGGGCTAGGAACGCTACTTTTGTTGCCTAGTAGGCTGCACTTACACTTTGTCCGGGTATTGAGGTACCTTTTGACTAGTGTCTGCTTAGGTGTCATCCGACACTAGAGACGCAGTAACCGCTCACCCACGATTACACCTCGACCACTATGGTCACTACTACCCGCGCTAATGCGTCTGCGGCCCCGACGGACCAACAACCGTCAACCCAACGTTCTGGCCCAAAACCGCCCCCACGTTTGGTGCCAGATGACTCTCTCTTCCAAGCCAGTTTATTACGGCTCCACGACAGCCACTCATCTGACGTGGACAGGCGCTTTGCAGCGTTGGCGTCACTGCCAACGCCAGTAGCGCCTGAGTTATGCAAGCGTATGTGGATACCTGCCAGCCGTTTGACAGCTGAGCATAATATACAAGAAATTCTTGAATCACTGGCCACAGACAACCAGCCGGATGTGTGGAAAACGTCCAGATCCCACCTCCGTGACTTCACCCGGATCCCTAACCAGGGTATCTCTTTTGTCTGCACGTCTGATGACGCGTTACGCCGCCTTGGTGGCGTTCAACTCCAAATATGCGAATCCACGGTCACGATTCGCAAATATTCAGGCTACGACAAGCTTTACTATGTGGATCTTCAACGATTGCCATCTGATGTGTCCGACCCGTCTATATATGATTGGTTCGTGACACGTGGTGTAATCCCTACCCTGATTACACCAACCTACGCCCACGGTGAACTCAAATCTCGGGCTCGCACAGTATACTTTAACTCGGTTGTGTGCCCCGAGTGTCTTTTCGAACCAAATGGGGATCCTCTTCGAGAGATCCATTTTATTGAGGGGGAAAAGCCATGTTTCGTTCGCCACCGTCAACGGAAGTTTAACCAAGTTCAACCACCTTCCTTACGCCCACCCCAGCGTCGGCCGTCAGATATTTCTGACGATAGTATGAAGAGCTTAGCGGCTGAACCTCGTCAGGCTGTTCCTGCTTCGACGCCTACACCCGATGCGCCGTCGCAGGATACTTCAACCCCACCTGACATAGTCGTTTCCTCGACGTACCCACGCCGTCCGAGCTCTCCCCAGCAAAAGAGTTTTATACTCGGATCAGTTCACACAGATGAGCCAGCTTGGAAACTGGTTCAACATTCACAATATGGTGTCATTAACAGGGATGGCCCCAAATTTATCACGCCCGAGAATGGACAGCCATGTGAGCTTACTACTGCAGTCAATGATCCTCATGCTCTGGTTTACCAAATTCCCATCGCACCCAACATGTACGATATTCTTCAAGATGAAGGTTTCGACTCATCCCTGCCACCGGACGTCGACCTTTACCCTGGGGTTTTCGAAGAAGGCGCTGAAGCCCCTCTTCCTATTTCGGGCTTTATGGCGGATTCGTCTCTTCTGCCTCTTGCCAATAGTGTACGGACACTGCAAGATGCCCGGAAACTTCCGATCAAAGTCGAGCAAGTAACCCCGACGGAACTCCAACACATCATTGATGACTACTTATCGAGTGAGTGGGTTAACTTTCGTTCTCACGATGATGTCCTTGCTGCTGTTCAAGTTCAACCATCTTACTTCCGCCGAGCGTTTACATTGCCACGTGCGCATCAAGAACGCTTATTTCAAACACATGCGATATACCGCGCGATAAATGCGGAGCCACTTCAACAGGACGAATGTCAAGATTTCCTAGGGCGACTTCGGACGCGTCTCAACATTGATCCCAGCGATATGGTCTCTACCTTTGTGCGACTTTTCCCTGACACCAACACTCAAGCGGCGGCCATCAACAGCGCGCTTAGTGATCTATTTTTGATGATTTTTGCGCCAAGTATCTACTTTGACCCAGTCAAACTCCAAGCGCTTCTTCCCGAACTACTTCCTCCGAAGCGTATTCGTTTGGCGCCTTTCCTACTCTGGAGTGACCTCAATTTGGTCCATATCGCGAGGACTGATGTCTCTCAAATATTTATGGGGGACAAGCGAACCCCCCCACATGTGGTAACTGCCATGCGTTACTTGTCTCAAGCCGAACTGCCACCTTCGCTTGAGATTGGACCTTCGCGTTTGGTATGCCCGCGACTATAAGTTGCAGGCGCCTTCCTTCCTACTACATTCCCAACTGTGTTCGATTGATCAAGATCTATGCGTCTACTACATCTAACGCAAGCTTCAAGATCCACGGACTCACCCATTTTCATCATCACCTCTTTTCGGGCTTTCGCTTTTCTCCTTCAGGGGTACCAGCGTCACTATTTTAACCCGGAATCAAGTTCTTCACTACCTTCGAAGTTTCGCTCCGACACTATTTTGAACACACAACAGTCAGGCGCTACTTCTTCAACTCAACTTCGACATATCCATCAAGACACCCAGCCATGTCTCTCCACCGAAGTCATTGCATTTATTAAACCAAAAACATAAAAAGTAGAAAATTAGAAAAGACAGAAAAATTAGGCTAGGTATATCGATTAAAGTTAATGAATTCAATTTACCCTTCTTCAAAGGCACCGAGCGCTTCGAGATCAAGCGCTCGAGGATATATCGCTTATTCTCCTGATTACCAATCAGGGGTGGCGGAGGTTGAGAATTCCCTCGCCGTTGTTGTTGCGGAGCATGGTTCTTCGCTCCGCAAGCTCGAGGAGGGTTATTCCTCCTTGAGCAGCGATATGTCTTACTGTGTGAAGACATATCGGTCTCTTCGCGAGGATGTCCGCGACATCCTCGGGGCGCACACTGCCCTCCAGCAGAAGAATGATCTTCTGTACATTGAGCTTTCTCGCTCTAAGAGAGAGCTCGATCGGCGCACGGCTGATCTCGAGCAGTCGAAGGCGGAGGTAACGACTCTCCGCTCTGCTCACCAACGGCTGGAGGCCGATTACAAGTCTCTATTGGGAGACTTGGAGAAGCACGGCATCTTCCGTGGCTCTGCGTCTCGTCGTAAGACGAAGACGAGTGCTACGGCTTGAGCCGCCCAACATAGAATGTTGGGTGAAGCCGCATTGCTGTGGGAATGTCTAAGGTATAGGCATTCCCCCGAATCTCTTGGACCTTGAAGGGTCCAATGTACTTAGGAAGCAACTTCCGTGTAGGGAAGTTGCTTATTGCATGTGTAGGCAATTGGTAGTACTTAATAATGCCAATTCACCTTTCAGAAAGGAGTTTTTGTTATTCCTTCCTTGTTTGTCTGCATTTTGCTTCTGCTCATCGAGGCAAGTGCATCTTTTATATAGCGTATTACAGCTTGGCGCTGTAATACGAATTCATCTACTGCTTTATCAGCAGTCGGTGCATTGTCCTCGTTGTCTGCAGCCATTGCTGCAGACACATATTCATCGTATGCAGCTTCAGTTTCAATTGAAGCTGCTTCCGCTTCTACTGTACTTTCAGTAGAAGGGCCATCGTTTTGTTTCACAAGTTGCAGTCGCAACTTGCGCATTGACTCGCTCAAAATTTGAGCGGGTCCCTCCCCCGCTTAGATTTGGCGTACCGCCAAGTAAAGCTGGGGTTCGTGGATGCCTTAAGGCATTCACGTAGAACGGTGTATGCTTAGTTGAAGCATGCACCGAATTGCTAATCGCAAATTCAGTGAGTGACAGGTAATCACTCCACTGTTCAAAGGCATGTGCGTATGATCGCAACATGTCTCCGAGAACGCGGTTAACTAGTTCCGTCTGCCCACCCGTTTTCGGATGGTCCGCAGTTGACATCTTCAACTGGGTTACCAACAATGAGAACGTTTCTTGCCAGAAACGTCCTGTAAATCTCGGATCTCGATCTGAGACAATGTCTTCCGGCATTCCGTGCAAACAGAATACCGTATCAACGAATATCCGCGCTGTTTGAGCGGCGGTTACGTTCGCTGATACCGCAGTAAGATGTACCATCTTACTGGAACGGTCTACAAAGACCACTATTCCGGTCTTCCGACTATTGTCGGGTGGAAGACCGAATACGAAGTCCATTGAAATGGACTTCCAACACTCTGTCGGAACCGGCAGAGATTGCAGCGGAGCCTGTGCAGACTGCGCAGGCTTAACGCGCTGGCAAATCTCGCAAGCGCGTACGTATTTCCGTACCCACTTGTACTGGTTTCGCCAGTAAAAGTCACGTGCGAGAGAAACGTATGTCTTCTCTCGACCTTGATGCCCCGAAATCGGTGCATCAAGATACTCAAACATAATTTTATGTTTGAGATCATCGTCGTTTGGAACGACGATGCGACTTTCATCTTTTTGGTCTGTGCTGTAAAGCAGCAGAAGATCGTGCAGTCGATATCGATGCACGCAAGCGCGGAGGAACTCTGGGAGTTCGTCACGTTTCCAACTTGATTGATTACGTAAGTAATCAATCAACAGACGTGTCTCCTCGTCTGTTTTGTACGCCTCGCGGAATTGTCGTATAATTGACGACGACAAAGCAGTGCAACGGATCGCGTTTGCACTGTCCCCTTCGGTTACGGACGGTTTCGTCTCGTAATCGGGCCTTCGTGATAGCGCATCCGCTATCACGTTCAACTTTCCGGGTTTGTATTCAACCGTAAAGTTGTACTCAGCAAAGAATGACAGCCATCGAGCCATTCTTTGAGAAATGTGTGGTGAATTCACGGCCGTGCGTAGCGACGCATGGTCCGTGTAACCCACAAACGGTCTATCTCTCAATAGATAGATCCGAAACTTAGCCAGTGCGTACTTCATGGCAAGGAGTTTCTTGTCATGCACTGGATAGTTGCGCTCGGCTGGGCGCAACTGACGCGATTGATAGCAGATTACGCGATCACGATCATCGTGATCACGCTGCATCAAAGCACAGCCGATAGCGAAATCGCTCGCGTCGCAAACGACGTGGAACGGACGCTCGCTATCGGCTATAGCCAAGACAGGCGCTTCAGTCAAGCTTTGCTTGACTGCATCAAAAGCATCTTGACATTGGGTATCCCAATGCCATTCGACATCTTTCTTAAGTAGTTGAGAAAGAGGTCGTATCAACCCAGCATAGTTGCACGAATACTTGTGCAAATATGTTGCCAACCCAAGGAACTTTCGAAGTTCCTTAACGTTGTTTGGCGTTGGCCATTCAACGATCACCCTGATCTTTTCTGGATCAGGATGCACCCCGTTCTTGCCCACAAAGCATCCAAGAACGGGTATCTCAGGTGCACCAAAGGTGCACTTCTTCAGATTTGCATAGAGCTTATGTTTACGCATAAGCTCCAACACTCGACGTAGATGCTCCCTATGGACATCTACATCGCTTTTATCGTGTTCACCCTTACTATGGATGAACACGTCATCGAAATAACTCGGTGCGAATTCTCGCACCGGGCGTAATAGATGCGTTACGCACTGTTAAATGTAGCAGGGGAATTTCGAAGCCCCTGCGGCATAACAAGCCACTCCCAAAGCATGCCGCTTGGGGTGCTTACTGCCGTGAGAGGGATATACTTCTCACGCATTAGGATTTGATAAAATACATCTCTTAGATCGAGAGCACTAAAGATGTTGCTCCCGCACATGCCATATATGATGACATCCTTCCCCGGTATCGGTGTATGTGCCAGTACCGTCGCTGCGTTCAGCTTGTTGTAAGCGTGAACGATTATCCACCCACCTCTGGACTTCTTCACACAAAAGGTGGGGGTAGAGTGCGGTGAGGTAGACTCCCGCACTTGGCCTGATTTACGACGAGCTTCGAAGAACTCGTCGATCGCTTTTACCTGATCACGCGGCAACGGCCATTGCCGCGTAACACAATACTTCGTGCCTGGCACGAGGTCAATCTCATGACGAGTTCCCTTATCCTTAGGGAGCTCGCTAGGTACTTCTTCTGGGAATACGTCAGCGTATTCCCGAAGTACCTCATAAAATGGGGAGTTCGCTTAAAGCGACTCCCAGCTCTGCGCTTCAAAGCGCTGAACTCTCGTTTGATCATTGGGAACCTCTTTCCCAATGTTTTCCACTTGTAATGTGGATATTCGTTCACGAATATCCCCTACATCATCTGTTCCAACGATGATACAGATCTGTTCGATCTGACCCTCGTGCAAGTTTCTCGTAAACTTCTTCCAGCTTAGCGCTGGAAGAGCCATCACCTCCGAACCTTCTTTCGGAGGGTGTTCCATCAACAGAGACTGGGTAGCTAATCCGGTCTCCGTTTGCGTCAAGACGTTGATCGTCTCGACGGAACTGCCCATGCAATCAGACTCACTCGTCTGAATGACTGCTACACGGTGATTACGATTCATCGTGTGCGAATACTCATCTTCATGGTGGCCACTTCCTACCATGGAATTTTGGCGATCAGATGTGCTCGTCTGATCGGCCGCCTTTTCTGCGACGCGGTAGTCTTTATCACCCATGCGCATGGCTAACGCAACGTAGTGGGCACTGGCCACCACGTAGTTTTGCTCACGATTGCACATGATCGTGAGTTCACTCTCATCAACACGGAATTCATTCGTCGTGTTGGAACCTTCGGTCGCACAGTGGGTGTTTCCCACTGTGGATACATTTTCATTCTCACGGTGGGTGTTTCCCACCGTGGATATCACTTCATTCTCACGGTGGGTGTTTCCTACCGTGGATATCACTTCATTCTCACGGTGGGTGTTTCCCACCGTGGAATGTTTCTCTCCAACACGCAACGACTATTCTGTTGCGTGTGGTAGTCCCTCTGGACTCTCACCAGCGGAGGTATCTTCCGCTGATTGTGTCAGAACAGACCTGGTGGTACCATCGCTATCCACCATACTGTCTGACGCTACGGTTGTATCCTCTGATACAGCCGGATTACACACAGGGTGATCAGATCCTGGGCGTCCGCCGCAGTCGATCGATATGTTAACCCATTCGATCGAAGGTTTAAACTTGGACATCCATGTGATTCCAAGTATCACATCGAACTTGTCATCTAAATCGAGGACGATGAATTCATCCTCGAATGACAGTTCATTCAACTTGAAGCGTGTTTTAATCACACGCTTTGGAATAGTCACGGTTGCACCTGTTGCTAACCGGACTGACAACATACTTCGTGGGGTCTCTACCTCCACGAAGCTCAACAGCGTTATACTCTGAGTTCTAACGAAATTTTTTGCGCTCCTGTGTCAAACAAAGCTCGCATGGGGACATCGCTCCCGTGCGGCTTAACCTCCAGGGTGATAAGATGCTTACCATCACCCTGCACCTTTTGAAAGGACATAGTCCCGTCTGGGGCTATTACCCTCACATGCCCTATGTCGTCATGTGGGATAACATTCCCAGTAGGGCGCCCCGCCCCTACTGGTGATTCTCGTTTTTTGCACCAACAGGGTGATGTCCCTATTGGTGTCGCGGTGCAGCAGACAGTTCCGTCCGCTGACTGCGTGGCACGGACGCGGTGCCATACACTCATGGGCAAAATGTCCCATTTTCGCGCATCTATTGCAGCGAATATTCTTCTTAAATTTAGGTTGCTTCGTGCTCGAAGCAACCGCAACTGATAGGTTCATCGGCTCTGGACCTCCACCGCCCATGCTCTGGCGCGGGTGGCTGTTTCTTGAGACGAAGTGTGAGCTTCGTCTGCCTGACTGCTGATTGTTGACATGCCGTTGAGGCATGTTAAAAGCGAAGGGCTGTTGAGCCCTACGGCTGTACCCAGCATGCGATGACGCTGATCGCATGCTGAACTCCTCACGGATGCTCATATCAATGGCATCCATCAGAGTATCTGGCGGGTGCCGATAGAGACTCTGTTTGACGGGACCATCATTGATTCCCTTCATGAAGCCAGTGACCTGCATAGCAGGGGGCACCGGATCATACACAATATTTGACAGCAAATATTGCGTCTTCTGAGCGTAAGCTTGAAGGTCAAGCTTACCTTTCCGGAGTTCCATAAACTCCTTCCGACTACTTAGCGCCATTTCTGGAGCTTCAAATTTGAGCTTTAGCTCAGCTTTAAATTCCTTATAAGTAAGGAACGCAGAGTCATCAGTGTCTCTGCGACTCATCGCCCATGCCCTGGCTCCGCCGCCTAGACATGTTGTGGCGAAATACGCCTGTTGACGTTCGTAAACAATATTTTGCGCAGAGATGGCATCTTTTACCTCTGCGAACCATCTACGAAGGGGCTCGCCCCCTTCGCCGGTAAATGGCGGTACTCGCGCCTTTACTACTTCAAAGCTATGCGTTGCAGGTGCAGTTGCGGTCCGCGCTGCCTCTGGCGCGGGCCGTTCTGACTTTTCTAGGTGGTTTCGCCTAAAGCGATTCACCACCTGTACCACTTCCTCCGGGGACTTATTCTTGAGGAAGGTAAGGATGTCGGTCCCCATGGACCAAATCATTTTTACCGTCGCGTCTTTACTACGCGACGAGAAGTGGGGGAAGTGTTTCGTCACCTCTTCCAGCGTTCTTTCTCGCTCGACAGCCGACATGTCTCGCGACATGATGCCGAGCGGCTCTTAATCTTCGCTCCGCTAGTTAACTAGCAGAAAGGAACTGTGGTCGTTAAGACGGACCACAAAGTGCTACCAGTGTAACAGGACTGATCCTGTTATAGGCTTATACTGTATTTTGCGAGGAAGCGCGCAATACAATATAGGGCAGGATTAGTTGGTAACAACTAATCCTATAATAAAAGTAAATATATAAATATTCACTTATGCCTAAGAACGCAAAATTAAGAGTGTTTATTTAATGGGTGCTTTAGAGGCTAATAGTATAGTAAATAACTAGTTAATATAATAATATCAAGTCTTTAACTAACTGTACTATTATTTAACCTGCAAGATTCGGTATTTATACCGAATCGACTTTTCCTTCTTAGATTATAATAACTTATAATCTCTTATTTAAATTTCAGACAACGCGTCTGAAATTAAACTGTGATATTCTAACTTGAATATCAATTATGTAATGGCACCCCATTACATTCTATATCAATTTAACACCGACATTTAAAAAAGGGAATTGATCGGGCCACACACCCCAAGTTGATCAGGCCACACCCCCTCCCTTTTATGTCCAAATGCGTCAAATATGGGTAAGATTTGGGTTTCAAAATTGAACCTTTAAATTATGCTAGCTTTATTAAGTTGACATCCAAGTGCTCTGGGTAGCAGCAAAGAGCGGTGATTTGGCAACACTGCGAGAAGGTCTGGCGACGTCTTACGCCCGAGACGCGCTCTTACGCCGAGTGGCGAGACCCTTTGTACCGCTACTCGCCGCTGTCCAATGCATGCTCACAGGGCCATTTGCTCTGTTCCCAAGCACTCATTGCGCACGGTGTAGACTGCAACGTCCGAGACTCACAGGGAAAGACTGCGTTGCATATTGGTACGTATGATGAAAAATGTGAGGAGGTGCGACTACTATTAGAGTCGCCAGGTGTGGACTATTTTTCCAAGACGCTAACCAATGCGCAAAACAGCTCTAGATATAGCGCGTGAACAATTTAGGCATTCAGATGGACGATGGATTAAGTATATTCAATGTGTAGAGCAGATTGAGAAGGTAAACACAACGTGGTGAGGTGTATGCAAGCGTTTACTTGATTTTTTTGGCTGTATATTACTCTTATGACGATACCGAAGCTTTGTCTCTCCTCGGGTTGGTTATACGAAAGAACGGACAACATTCTGTCGATTGCATCAGGGATTTCTGGCTTGTATTCGTGGAATAAACGGTATGATAGTTTTATATAAACGTCGTGAAAGCAATGCAACATGATATTACTGGTAGGTATGCAATGGTGCTAAGAACTGCTGCACGAGATGTCGCTGAGATTTACCTATTCCCAATGAAGCCTGGTGAGCGGCGTCCACCAGTTCCAATGTACGTTTTTCAGCTGTAATTTCTTAGTGGACATCGTTAAGATACTATGTGCTATCCCTTAGTTTGGAGCTTGTGTACAAACCGAGCGATGGAATTCAACAGAGCGATGAACCTAGATGGATTAATCGAAAGGATTATCGGTTGTCCTTGAAGGTATCAAGGAAGCAGGGTTCCAGCCTTGCGTCTTCCGTTCGATCGATGGATTTCGCTTGTTCGAGTCAGGCTGAGCTCGCCGCGTGGAAGACATTGTGGCGAAGCGAAGGTAAAATTTTGGTCACCTTCTGTCAACGGCGTGCCGATAAGCTGGTCAGCGGTCGGATTGGTGGAAACAAAGGGGGATTTTAAGCCTATCATGTGCAAGGAGTGTCAAGCACACGGGTTTTGGAGAGTCTCCTGACATTGGGTATTTTATAAATTTTCATGTGGGTACATATTGGGACCGCAGGGAGGTAGTATTGGTTAGATTTGTGGATTTGCCTAAAAGAGAAGAAGCCGTTTGGAATCTTTTGGTTTTGCCTTCCGGCTAACACCTCAACAGGAGGTCGTTTAAACCTTTGATATGTGCATCAGTCGCCTCCGCCCGCCGCGGAGTGTTTGGGAGCAGAGGGTCTAGTAATCCCCTCTAGCTCATTATACCCGGTCTGGACGCGCCGCACGCGCACTTTGGCCACCGAAAGTCCCTCGAGGGGAGTACGATTTGGCGATCTCGACACTTTAACTCAAGTACGTTTGGAACGTGCTATTCATTGGATTGGTCTTTACGTGGAGATATAGTTTGTGGAGTCTCACGGGCATATTGGGTTTTCACGTGGACATATTGGCTCATTTTAACATTGGTTGGAGTTTAGACCGGTTTTTGGTATTCTCTCATATTGGTCAGGGGCTAGACCTGTTGAGTGGTCTACCCTCTATTATCTCGTATTGGTTGGGTCTAGATCGATTGGACGATCGACCCATTGGAATTTATCTATTGGAAGTGTTTCTTGTCTGATCGTACCCGGGGTGAAGAGTTCCACCCTAGGTACACCTACCCAGCACGGTCTACG
>CM047582.1:2902650-2913914 GCA_026184515.1 Peronosclerospora sorghi
GTGGGTCACTACATTAGTACCCTTGACGATCAAGAACTGGCGGACCAGCTTACTCTGCTGCGTCTTAAGGATGCGGGTGAAGTTGAACAGACTCTGCGGACGCTACAGCGGTCGCGTAGCATGAGAGCGAAGAGCGCTGGTGGATCAGGTCGCTATCGGTCCAAGACCCAGACCCAGATCGATCCGGTGAAGACACCCTTGACCAGATCGGCCCGTGCTGTTAAGGCGATCGTAGCTGAGGACAGCACTGGATCGGAAGAGGAAAGCAGCGGCCAGTCCAGTCGGGAGTCAGACGAGGATCAGTACCGTCACATCTTCGTCGCGGAACCTGCCCCGAAAACCAGATCGACACCTGACCAGGCGGATCGGAAGGGCAGGAGCGGAAACAAGTCTGACCCGGACCGACCCCGCAAGAAGTGTTCTCACTGCGGGTCAAGCAAGCATGATAATCGGGGCTGCTGGAAGAAGTTAATATGCAGGAAATGAGAAAGACGCGGCCACCTCACCGATCCCTGCCTTTTCGTGTGCAAGTAATGTGGAGAGATCCACGAGGCCGGCCACTGCAAGATGGAAGAATTCTTCAACCTGATGTGCAAGTGGTATGTGCCGGGCAAGCACGCGGGGATGCTTCCACCTGACGTGGAAAAGATGTTAAACTAGAACGCTCGCCAGGTTGGAATCTGGATCGAGCCGAGCGGTCTACGTTTGGCATCTGTGCATATGTCGGCAAGGAGAATAAAACCGACAATACATGTTCTGTTCTCAATTGCATCGATCGGGATCATCCGGTCTACAATCTCACGATCGATGAATATTCCCGATCGAAGGTGGTCATGCAACTAGAGCTGCTGCCTGGAGAGTCTCGCGGATACTGGAAGTATCATGCGCCCGACAAATGGTTTAAGCAGGCGAAAGCCTGTGGTAAGGTAAATAATCAGAAAGCGACGATGTAGTTCTACTCTGCGGCTGAAGTCTCGATTATTGACTCCGCCTTTGCTCGTAAGGTCGGATGTCGTATAGACGATACCCAGAGACAAGAATGCGTCGGGGTCGGTGAAAATTGTTATATGACCGAAGGAAGGACGCGCGTGAAGATCACCCTATCGGGTTCGTTGGTCTACTTCTTCAGTGCTTGGGTTGGTAAGCTGGCCGGTCAGGATGCCCTGTTAGGCACGGATTTCATGGTGCCGGCGGGTATTTGCCTTGATCTGTCTCATGGAGTGCTTACACTACCGGATGAGGTCCAGATCCAGTTAGCTGGTCGGCGGTCCCTATACGGATCGTACGCCGATTTGGTCAGGTGGGATCAAGATATCACCATTCCAGTCGGCCAATCCGCTGACACCCCGGTCGATAAAGGTTTTCGTTCAAGGAAGTTATGGGTTACCAGGGGCGATCGGTGGGTGTCGACTTTTGTGAAGAGCGCCGGACGACATGATTTTGTCCGAGTCACTAATATCGGTGACAAGCCGCTTACGCTCGACAACAACACGATTGTTGGCATGTGGCTGGCAGAAGGGAAAGTGCCAAGGAAGATGGGGTTCGTCTCGAACGGATCGAGACGGTATGTTGAGTGGCAGAACTTGGCATACCAAGCGACCACCGATCTGGTCAGCAATGATGGATCGGTGGAAGAAGATACCTCACCTATGGTGGAACGACCCAGCTATGTAACCCCTAGGAAGATGCTAGTTCGAAGAAAGGCACCGCAGGCGCCGGATACGGTGGACCATCAAGCAGATGAGCCAAAGTTCGTTAACGTGGTGGCGACACAAGAACAGGCGACAGTGTGGTGGAGTCAAGTTCGAAATCGGATACATTTGTATCGACAACCTGACCACCACCATCGTGCCCAGCCTTCCAACTTACGGGGGGGGGTACCCGGCGGACCTCTATTCGAAATCTGGTCCGATCGTCTGCTGCTGGCAGACGACCGGTCATCATCCAGAGACACTTGGTCCGATTCACTTAAGACCATCTCACCTTGTGTACCCATTGGAGTGGGCTAGTTACACACTCGGTGGATTGGGATCGCAGATCGATTTGATTCGGTCTTGAATATGAGACCGTGCTGGCTAAGTGTACCTAGGGCGGAACTCTTCACCCCAGGTACGTACAGACCAGAAACACTTCCGAAAGATAAATTCCAATAGGTCGATCGTCCAAACGATCTAGACCTGACCAGTACGAAATACTAGAGGGTAGAACAATCAACAGGTCTAGCCCCTGACCAATATGAGAGAAAACCAAAAACCGGTCTAAACTCCAACCAATGTTAAAATGAGCCAATATGTCCACGTGAAAACCCAATATGCCCGTGAGACTCCACAAACGATATCTCCACGTAAAGACCAATCCAATGAATAGCACGTTCCAAACGTACTTGAGTTAAAGTGTCGAGATCACCAAATCGTACTCCCGTCGAGGGACTTCCGGTGGCCAAAGTGCGCGTGCGGCGCGTCCAGACCGGGTATAATAGGCGAGAGGGGATAATTCAACCCTCTGTCCCCAAACACTCCGCGGTGGGCGGAAGCGACTAATGTAAGTAAAAAGAAGAACGGCGACCCCTTGCTGTGGTATAGACCAAGACCAATGGACTTCTACTTTTTTTAGACAAATCCACAACTAACCAATAATACTACCTCCCTATGGTCCCTAATGTACCCACACAAAATTATGTAAAATACCCAATGTCAGGTGACTCACCCAAGGCCAGCGTTCTTGATACTCCTTGAATTTGATAGGCTAAAAAGCCCCCTTGTTTAGACCAATCCGAAATCCGACCAACTGCCTTGACCAAAAGTGACTAAATTTGTGGTACACTTCACCACAGCCGCCCCTGAGTCCGACCGTGTCGCACAACGATAACGGTCTGACTCACCCATCACTTGACCAGCTGGACCTTGGTAGCTCACACTTCTTCACCATGGACCAGCCATCGCCACCTGCGCCAGGTACTTCCTTCACTGCACTCGATCCTCGTATGCTTCCTCTTGACGCTTGTTCTTATAGAAACTCTATGTGCCGAGTCTCCCCACATTGCTTCACCTGTTCGGTCGGCCCGGTCTAACATCCCACATAATTCTCCTGCACTTTAAACATAGTAAGGGTGTCAGACTGAAGCCGACACGCGGATGCAGGATATGCTCGCAGAAAACATGCGTCTCAGGACCCAGGTGGCCCACCAGGCAACACGAGGTGAGCATCTTTGGTCTTCATCTTGTACTCTTCTTCACCCTCGTTGATCTTCAGCTCTCATCTCTCCCAACATAGTCCAGGCAATAGGTGCCTTGGTCGATGCTGATAGGAAGTCTGACGATCACGCTGACCATCTTCGACACATTTTGGAGGAGCTGATAAGCGCGCGCCATGAGCTGTCCCGTCTGGAGGCTCATCAGTCCCATCTCCGGGATCAACTTGCACTTGTTCGCCGGCAGCAGCTGGACGGACAGTTTGACGCGACCTCACTGCGCATGCAAGGTGACGACTTCGCGCGACGCATAGCCGAGCTTAAGATTTCAATTCAAGACCAGAACGGGAAGGTCCGGTCTTCAAGACAAGTCAGACGCTTGGACGCTAGAGTCGGGTCGTCGTCAGGTGGCACTAGACCAGTGCCGCCAGCGCTTGATGAACTTGCTGCATCCGTGTTCGGCTGCTTCCTCCAGCATAGATTGGTCTGCGTCGGCAACCTTAGTCGCCTCGGAGCAAGACCAAGACCGCTTGCAGTAGGACCAAGACCGACATCGTTCATTGGCTGATATTCAGCAGCCCGAAATTGCACAAAAATCGAAGAAGCGCGCGAACGCGCCGGGTAGCTCGAGGGCGCGGGGCACTGCGCGCGGACCCGGAATCGGGGGGAAGCGTGCAGTGTCCCATAATACAGCCAAGACACAGGCGTTTCTCATGGACTTGGACTCGGACATGGACGACATCTACAACCCCTCGGAAAGTCGAGCGCCCTCGCGCCGTACTGCAAGTCGCATCCAGCACACAGGGGTATCGTCTGAGGAGGACTCCAGCGAAGGGTCCGGCGATTCCAAGTTCATGATTCCCATCCAGTCCAAATCACAAACGAATTTGCGTGACAGTTTCGTCCAAGTGGCGTCGACAGTGGGGTCAGAGTAGAAGACCGGTCTGCCAAGTGACGCTGCACCAGTATCAACATCCGCGACGCCGGCGCCTTCTGTTCTCCCCGGGACATCCGGACTTCACAAGTACGCCTTATTGAAGAACATGGCGGTTGATACCAGCTCCCTTCCGCCGCGGACGTTTGAAGTCACTTGACCGTGGTCGTCGGGGCAAATCGGCTGTTTACGCCGGTCTACCCTGACCAAGCAGCTTCTGGCCCGGTATTTCTCTCGTCCGGACTCCTGGCTTTTTCCACCGGCCAAGAAAACCCCTGCCGCGTCTGCATGGAGGGCGGACCTGATTACGTCGGCGCAGATCTCCCTCCTATACGGCGATGCACCATGGAAAATCTTCGAACACTCCAAGATAGGACTTGTGCTCCACTTGACTCCATGGATCGGCACTTTGCTAGGCCGGGTGAAGAATTTCAAAAGGATCCACGGCCAAGCAATTTGGGAAGCGTCCCACTACTTGGTGCTTCCTCCCGACCGGGTGCGACAAGATCCGGGCCTGGCGACGTTCCAGAGCAAGCGCAAGCGACGTCGAATTCGAGCGGGCGAGGCTTGGCAATCCCTGTACTAGTACATTTTGGACGGGATGCGAGCTCGTGAGTGTGACTTCGACGTGTTCTTGTACCCGGTGTTCCTCCAAATGCCAAGGCGTCGCGTAGAGAAGACCAGACTGCTGGCCGACGAAGGCAGATGGTACCCCGGTCTTGATTGCGCTGAGCCGGTCGCGGATCTCAAGGATGACTTGATCCAGCTTGACCGGAAAGACCCCTGGCGTAAGCAGTTTCAGGATCAAGTGCAAAATCATCCGTCGATGGTCATCGGCCGTCGGTGGGGCTATAGCAAGTGAAGTCGCAGGTAGTCGACCAGATAACTCGCAATACATGTCATCATTTCTTTTTCATATGTCCAATCGTCAAATCACTTGAGCTAATTTTACCAGTCTCTCCATAGTTGCACCGAAAACGTTATCGTAAACAGTTCCACATCCATCACGAAAAATAGTCATCACATTCATCATTCCGCTACTCCAATTCGTCACAATTCATCACAATTTCACATCAACTCCGGACCTTCCACATCTTCACACCGGTCTAGACCGACCGATGCTACTGCGTGTCTTGGTCTTGGTCTTCATGGGTCTGCATCACTGCGAAGCGATTACGACTGACTCGTTCTCGTTCGAACTCTTGTAGAAGAGCCCCACAATTCAAGTCGAGCACGTCGACCCAAGTTGATTCATCATGGTCCTTCCATCGGAACAGGTACTCTCGGTGAGTCCGACCGAACCTGGTCTTCTTGGTCGACAGAACATCCAAGACCTTCTCCACTTCAAACTCGTCTTCCTCTAGTGGTCGTTCCCAACTGTCCTCCGTCAGTAACGCTTCATCGAAATCAAATCTTTTTTCTTCATCTACCAGACAGGGAGTTTTGGGTCGATCCGGAAATTCTCGGACCAGCTTCAACTTGGACACATGCACGATCGGAAAGACCTGGTAATCTGTACCAGTTGTTACTAGACGGGCAGCGTCATCACCAATCAGCTCGCCAACACGGAAAGAGCCGTGCCACATGTGATCCAGCTTCTTCGTATAGCCCTCTTTCACTCGGTCTAGGTATAGCCATACCCTCGCCCCTGGTTCTATACCGTGGGGTCGGACCTGGTCATTGGTCCGGTCTGCCCGGTCTTGTGTGGCCTGACGCAGCTTTTCTTTGACGACTTCTTTTGCATGCTGGTAGTGTTTCTGGACCTGCATGCGCCAGCGTCGAGCATCGCGATCGCGGGTCCGGGTGCAGCCGATAGGTATCGCAGCTTCCAATGTCGACCGAGGGTCCCATCCATATGCCATATAGAAAGGCGTTTCTCCTCGGACCCGATCGGTCGACGAGTTGAGTGAAAACACCAGCCTTTCTGCATACTCGTCCCAATCTCTCTGGTATGGGTCAGCAACGTACATCTTGATCGCCCTCGTTATGGTCTGCACCATGCGTTCCGCCGATCCATTTGCTTGCGGACGATATGCCATCGTCGCACTCTGTTTCTGGCCCAGCATGTTATTGAACGACCGGAACACCTCGGCCATAAAACCGGGTTCCTGATCGTGCCTGATGACCTCGCTGGCGCCGAATCTTCGGAACAGACATTCATCGTAGCTCTGGGCGATCTGCTCCGCAGACCGAGATGCACTTGCCTTCGCGATAACTAGACCTGTGAACAGGTCTACCCAGATCAGCAGCTCAGTGTTGCCGCGCGTCGATCTAGGCAGTGACGGTATGTGGTCGATCGCTATGACCTGGAAAGGGTAGGTATCTTCGATATTTCCGGGCGATCGCCCCTTGGTTACCGGTCTACCCTTTCCGGTCTCGCAATCCGTTCAACAGCCCACATATTTCTGCACACTGCGGAGAAGACCTCTCCAGTGGAAGTGGGACCTGATATTGTGATAGGTCCTGCCTATGCCCTGATGTCCCCCTTCTAGACTCACGTGATAGTGATGAAAGACATCCGGCTGCAGCAACTCGGGGATCACTAATTTCTCCAGTCGGTCCCGGTCTGCACTGTCTTGGTCGGCATCGAGGCAGTAATACAATAATCCATTATCATCCACTTCGTAGCTATCCGCGATCTTGATGCACTCTTTCGCTTGATCGTTCAACTTGGACAGTTTACCACGCAGGTAGGTCTTCAGGTTCATAATCCATTCTTCTTCGTCCTGCGCCTTGAGGATCCGTTCCATCCTTAACTGTTGCACTGCATATTCGTTCCAACTTTCCTTCGGGAACGGTCGGCAAGACTTCTGAGCTTTCGATCTAGTCGCGACCATCACATGCACCTGGACTGGTTCGTTCTTGGGTTCGATCACCTCTGGGAGCCTATTTATATTCATCAATTCATCCAGAACGGCCTTCTCGGTGATCGTAGCCCCGGTCTGGTCTTGCATGGCCTTGGTCGCGAGGTAGTCGGCGCTTCTGTTCCAGTCCCGATTCACGTGCAATAGATCGTGGTTGGGGTGGTCCTTCAATGCCTTCATTACTCGATCATTTAGCGTCCTTAGTCGTGGAGCCTTGCAGTCGATCTCTCCGGTGATCTGCCTGATCACTAGGTTGGAGTCACCACATATGATAACTCGCCCCTTCTCTTGCAACGACAGCAGGTCCAGACATAGAAGTAGACCTCGGTACTCCGCCTCGTTAACAGTAATATCCGGCGTGGAATCGGTAGCGGCTGCAATTATAGACCATTGTGGCAACTTCCACAATATGGCACTATAGGCGCCGACCTTCTTCTTCACGCTTGCCGATCCGTAAAAACTTAAGACCAAGAGCTCTTCATCATGGTCGACGGTCGGTGGTGGTCTCGAAACTGACTGCCGAGGTTGCTTCCTCGGGGCAATCGCTATCAATGCCTCGTCCACTTCATACCGAGGGGTGATAGTGGCAGCTAATGTGCCCAATATCTCTTCCTCGCCCCCGGTGCACTTAACGACCTCGAGGGTCCACTGCGACAAGACCGCCGACCATCTGCCTAGACTTCCGTCCATCCCATTGTCTGATAATAGCCAGGACAAAGTAGACCGTCTTGACAGGACCTTTATAGGTCGGCCGACCAGCAGGTTGTAACACACATCCAGAATTCGTAGCAACGCCAGCACTTCTTTCTCGACAATTCCATAGTTCACTTCATTTGGTTTTAGCGTCCGGCTCGTAAACGTGACTGGATGATACACACCATCGTGATCTTGCACTAAAGTGGCCGAGATAGCCCACTTACTGGCATATACGATAATGGTCGGCACTTTTTCGGGAGCGAAATGCTTGAGAATCGGTTCCGTCGCCATCTTAACCTTCAACATACCAAAGGCAAACTGTGCACGCTTCATATGATCCTCGGCCTCCACTTGCGGACAAACTGCAGCAAGACCAAAGTCGGCGCCCTCCTGTAAAGTTGCCCGGTCTTCTTCGTGCAACATATGATATTCAACTTCCCGGAGTTCGTACAGCACAGCCGCGTAGATAGCAAAGTCTTCAATGAATCGGCTATAATAATTCAAGCTTCCCAGGAAGGACTGCATTGCCTTCAGCGATCTGGGGAACGGGAGGTTACTCAGCGAATCCAGGTCCTTGGGATTAGCCTCTAGACCATTGTTCGAGACCATATGGCCTAAATATGCGACCTTGGACATACCCCAAAAACTTTTCACGGCACTAATAGACAGGTTCCAGCGGTCGCATGTCTCCAACAATCGTTCAACCTTCTCGCACAGATCGTTCCATGACGAGGCAGGTATCAGAATATCGTCGATGTACGACCGCCTCCCTAGAACGGACGGTCCTCTTTCCCGATCGGGTTCACCCTCTCTAAACACATCATAATTTTCAACAGGGTCCCGATCGGTCTTGATCTTGAAGTGTCAGTATAATGCGTTGTCTATCAGCCTTTGATAGATCTGGGGCGCGTTCTTCAGACCGAACGGCATACGATTCCACTCGAAAAGACCAAACGGCGTCACAAATGCGGAAATCTCACGGGCTCGATCAGTCATCGAGACCACCCAAAATCCACTTGCCATATCTAGCGAACAATACCACAAGGTCTTATCGAGGTCTTCCAACAGATCATTAATCAGCGGCATCGGGTAAACCATGAGTTTAGTCAACCGATTTACCAACCGATAGTCGATGCACAGTCTAAATGTCAACGCCGTTCTTCTTGATAACAATTACGATCGGCGAGGCCCATGGCGAGGTCGACGGTCTAATAATCTTGGTGACCAACAGTCCTTTAATGAGATCAGAAAGCTTTTCACGGTACTGTGGCGCCACGCGTCGACATCGCTGGGCAATCGGCCTGGCATCTCCAACGTCAATATCGCAAATCGCACCAAGGGCTGCAGGTGGTAAGGCGTTGCCCTTTCCGATCAGCAGATGTCTTTTCTTCCATATGATACTCTTCAACTGCTCGATCTGGTCTGTACTGTTAAGGTCTTGATCACCCACTTGCAAATCATCCGTTGTAACTTCGGGCGAGTCGGCAGACACTTCAGGGAGGACTGCCATTTGGCTTTCCATCTCCTGAATGTACTGTTCCCCGCCTTCATGTATACAGACTTGTTCATCTTCTGGGGCGATATCACCTAGACCATCTGGACCGGCTGAACGCCCCTGGTATTGATCGACGGGCTGTCCTTCACTGATATCGGTCTGATTAGGAATACCGTCATGGTCCGACCTAGCAATTTCATGTTCCCCTTCTTCCGTTTCTTGCTCCTATGTCTCCTGGTCTTGTGCTGACACCACGTTGACTAACCTTGGCTCGTCTACTTGATGGTCCACCGTTCCTGGTGACTGCGGCGCCTTTCTTCGGACCAACATCTTTTTTGGGGTGACATAACTTGGTCTTTCCACTAAAGGTGAGGTATCCTCTTCCACCGACCCATCATCGCTGATAAGATCAGTGGTCGATTGGTACGCCAGGTTTTGCCACTCGACATACCGCCTCGACCCAATCGAGACGAGCCCCGTCTTCCTTGGTACCTTTCCTTCTGCTAACCACATAACAACAATAGTGTTATTGTCCAGTGTCAGCGGCTTGTCACCGATATTGGTAACACGGACAAAATCACGTCTACCAGCACTCTTTACGAAGGTCGAGACCCACCTATGGCCCCTACTCAACCATAACTTCCTCGAACGGAAACGTTTCTCGACCGGGGTATCGGCAGACCGACCGATGGCCCCTACTCAACCATAACTTCCTCGAACGGAAACGTTTCTCGACCGGGGTATCGGCAGACGGACCGACTGGGATAGTGAGGTCTTGATCCCACCGGACCAGATCGGTATACGAACCATACTGAGGTCTTCGACCAGCCAACTGGACCTGGACCTCATCCGGGAGTGTAAGCATTCCATATGACAGGTCTAGGCGAATACCAGATGGGACCCTGAAATCCATGCCTAGTAAAGCGTCCTATCCAGCCAACTTTCCAACCCAAACGCTGAAAAAGTAGACCAGCGATCCCGACAAAGTAATTTTCACACGCGTTCTTCCTTCGGTCATATAAGAGTTTTCACCGATCCCGACGCATTCTTGTATCTGGGTATCGTCTATACGACATCCGAACTTACGAGCAAAGGCGGAGTCGATTATCGAGACTTCAGCTCCAGAGTCGAACAACATCGTCGCTTTCTGGTTATTAATCTTGCCACAGGCTTTCGCCTGCTTGAACCATTTATCAGGCGCGTGATACTTCCAGTATCCGCGGTATTCTCCAGGCAGCAAGTCCAACTGCATAACCACCTTGCTCCGGGAGTACTCATCAGTCTTCAGACTGTAGACCGGATGGTCTCGGTCGACGCAATTTGGAATAGAACGTGTATTGTCGGTCTTATCCTCCTTGCCGACATATGCATAGATGTGAACCGTAGAACGCTCGGCTCGATCCAGATTCCAACCTGGAGAGCGTTCTAGTTTAACATCTTTTCCACGTCAGGTGGAAGCATCCCCGCGTGCTTGCCCGGCACATACCACATGCACATCAGGTTGAAGAATTCTTCCATCTTGCATTGGCCGGCCTCGTGGATCTCTCCACATGACTTGCACACGAAAAGGCAGTCATCGGTGGGGTGGCCGCGTCTTTCGCATTTCTTGCATATTAACTTCTTCCAGCAGCCCCGATTATCATGCTTGCTTGACCCGCAGTGAGAACACTTCTTGCGGGGTCGGTCCGGGTCAGACTTGTTTTCGCTCCTGCCCTTCCGATCCGCCTGGTCAGGTGTCGATCTGGTTTTCGGGGCAGGTTCCGCGACGAAGATGTGACGGTACTGATCCTCGTCTGACTCCCGACTGGACTGGCCGCTGCTTTCCTCTTCCGATCCAGTGCTGTCCTCAGCTACTATCTCCTTAACAGCACGGGACGATCTGGTCAAGGGTGTCTTCACCGGATCGATCTGGGTCTGCGTCTTGGACCGATAGAGACCTGATCCACCAGCGCTCTTCGCTCTCATGCTACGCGACCGCTGTAGCGTCCGCAGAGTCTGTTCAACTTCACCCGCATCCTTAAGACGCAGCAGAGTAAGATGGTCCGCCAGTTCTTGATCGTCAAGGGTACTAATGTAGTGACCCAC